>VXAX01003556.1:4024427-4197849 GCA_013399835.1 Leptocoma aspasia
CCCGGGCAGCGCTGAGCTGGCAGAGCTGGGAGCGCTGCTCGGCGCCCCCCGCCAGCCCGGCCCGCCCGCGGTCGCTCCCGGGGCTGGGCGGGAGGAGAAGGAGGCGAGCGGGCCGGAGGCTGCGGGTCGCCGTGTCCCTGTCTGCCGCTCAGGGCATCTGTGCCGTGCTGCTGCCGGCCTGGGCAGCGTTGGACGGCGGGGGCCGCGTGTGCTTGTGCACGGAGCCTCCCCGGAGCTGCCCTTCCTCGTCGGGCTGGGATTGTCTCTAACTTCGCTTCCCGGTGCCAGCCTGTCCCCTGTATCCCAGCCCCGTGGTGTGATCAGTGAGCTGCTTGGAGACGGCTTTGCGTGCAGGATCTTTACACCGGTGTTGTGCCTGATTCTTGGCAAGTTTCCGCTAATAGTGCAAATCGTCGAAAAGATGTGTGAGCCGCTAAAGGTAGCGTGTTCCATAAGAGAGGGGACAAATATTTACTGCGGGAAAAAAGGCTTTCAGCGGGGGTTGTGCCAGGCTGTCACACAGGGAGAGCCGAGAGTAATGACAGGAGCTCACATAAGCACGTGGCTGCCAGCTTGGAGCGCTGCTTGCCCCATGGGGTGGGGTGGCTGTTCCTCCTGCCGCCTAACGAAGTTGTGTAGACGAAGTTCCCACGTGGCTTTCTTAGTTTTGTTTTCTATTTGGAGCTAACGCTGTCAGAATTTTAATGCACCTCTTTCAGAAACAGAAAGAAATGCATGGAAGGGGAAAAAGACCCCAAACAGATTTGCTGTCGTCTGCAACTGATGAGTTAAACCTCACTAACCCCTAACTAGAAGACAGCTTTGAGTAGATGATAGTTTGGAGTTAGATGTGTACACTCCTACAGAGTAAATGAGAATCTTCTGAACGTTAGGGTGTTTTCCTCAAAGGTAGATTGTAGGGGGTGATTTGTTTTATGGGAATGGTTTGGGGAACCTCGAGTAGAAATAGAGATGCCATTAAAACAAAAAATGACAGCAAAGTCTGGGTCTGTTGTTTATGCTGAGGATAAGCATGTGTTGTCTTTTTGTTGCCTCTTGATTTCATCACCTTATGTAGCAAAAAGCCATGCTGGAAGTATGAAAGTGATGTGTGTTATGTTGGAGGGCTTACACAGCTGCTCAGATGTTGAAGTTCAAACTAAAGCCATTTTGTTCTGTTTTGGTGCTGCTGCCATCATTTCTATTTATTGTGCTAATGAATAAGTATTTCTTCCTCAGCACAAGTTTACATCTCAAGAGATAGTCAGCTGCCTTTGAAGAGGTTTATTTGTCTCATGTTTTAACATGTCTCTTCAGGTTTTTGGGTTGGTTTGGTTTTTTTTCTGGCTGCTTGCCTGTAGGCAATTTGGACTAACACTTCAAATGTTAGGAGAAGGTGAAATTTGCTAATCAGAATCACTACTAGATTTAAATTTAGTGAATCTTTGGAAATAAAAATATTCTAGTTCATAAAATCTGTCAGTCTGTTATTTTTGTCTGAGTGGGGTGAAACTGAGTTTTTATGAGTGGCTGATTATGGCACAGGTATCCTTGTGCTTGTAGCCTACATCCAGCTTGGCACTGCTCCCTGGTAACCTAGTGGCAGTTTTGCACTGTTGTTTGTGCCATTACAGAATAGCTGAAAATTATTTTAGTATTTTCTGGAGATTACTTCTCATTCTAAAAATTGTGCTATCCTCTAATTGGTATCCAATTCAAATAATTGAAGGTATTTGATAAGCAGCTGTATAAAAGTGTTCAAGACCTTGAATGTTAGCGAAAGTGTTTATGAAACAATGTCTCTTAAGTTACCTGTGGCCTCAGCCATCCTTGTTACAAGTTACACAACCTCCATTTGCAGAACACTGCTGAGAGTTCCCATACTCAGAATCAGAAGAGCCAGATGTGATTTACTGGTTTTGAAGTTCTGCAAAACTGTTGTTACAGTAAGGCACTCCAGCTGTTCCTTACCCAGCTGAAAGCAGTCAGCAAACACCTTGCACAGTCAGCAGTGGCAGGGAGATGCTTTCTCTTGGCAAATGGAAAGAAAAGGAATTGAAGCTAGTTGCCAAATTTGCAGAATATCTTTAAATAACAAGAAAACTAAATATTCTTTATACTAATAAAGACTGCTTTCCAGTTTTGAAAGAATTGCTTTGAATTTTTTCTCTCCATTCCTCCCCCAAGTCTTTGCATAATTAATTCATGTGTTGCTGTTCTATTGAAAGCTTGTCTGAGCTGCAGCAACACACAGATAAGACTGGAACTGTGTTGTTGGTAGGAAATCTGAAGAAATTGTGTCCTTCATTTTGTTGGTGTTTAGGGGAGTAAGTATTAAAGAGCTTTTCAAACTGTTTATGGATGGAGGAGATGGGAGCAAATCCTTTTCTGAGTGCTTGTCACTTATGGTGTGTGCTATGCTTATATTGAGCCTTATGTTTTGTAGTATGCTACATACAAATAAAGTTCTTGGATGGGTCCTCAAAGATGCCTTGTTGTTTGTTCTTTTTTGATTTGAAGTCATGTCATGTTGCCTCTTCATGCCAAAATTCAGCAGAAGCTTTTGGGGCTCACTGTGGTAGTGATGAAAGGTAATGCTAAGAGCTAGAAAGTTCAAGTTCCTTTGGTTTTTTCTTTGAATGCTACACATTCACTGTGTATTTTTAACCTTCTAACTATACTTAAAAAAAAGGTTGGATGAAATGAGGCCCACCACACACCATGCCTGGCATTTATAAAGATTATTACACAACCTACAGCTGCCGACTGGTGCAAATTAAATATTGCGTCACATGTAGTTTTAATGCTGCTAGTGTCTGGATGCTCCCTATAGTACAGATGCTAATAAGGACTTAATTGGAGGTGTTTTTATATTCACCCAGTACAAGTTATCTTTTTCAGATGCAATGATGTTGTAGTTTTATCATGTTTCATGTAGTAACAGTGAACTGTGGTTTTCAGTTTGTAAACAGCGGACCATTACCAGTTGGTTGGAGAATAAAGGACCCAAGACAACGGAGTCCAAAAGGTAAAAAGCACAACATAAACCTTTTCAAAAGGTGTGTTCTTTGAGGGGCTCTGGTGGGAGCTAGAAGTGCAAGCTGCCAGTACAGCTGGCTAAATGGAGGCAGCCCCATTGCTGCTGCTTTCCTTACCTTGGCACATCCTCTTGAGTAACAAACAGATACTTTCACTACAAACAGCTAACTAGTCCCCCACCCATCCTCTAAACACCCAAGCCCAAACTTATTGCTGACATAGATTCCTGAGGCATGTCACTGTTTAGGTGAATAAATACATCTGCTCCTGCAAAGCAAAAGATGGGAACCTGGAGCAAGGAAAGTGGGAGTGTTGCTTCCAGTGGCAGCCAAACACTTCATGAATTGAGTTGTAATATCAGACTATGTCTTTGGTCAAGTTCTGCTTTCATTTTTGTTAGACACAAGGCAGTAACAGTTGCAGATTTGCGCTGATAGTCCTGCAACCAACTCACTTTTGCTGTTAATTTACAGACAAAAATCTGTTTTGGTTTGTCTCATTGGACTGCAATTGTAGTTTAAATATGTGCTGCTTGATTTAATTACAGCCAGAATTTACAGGTGCTCAAATGTGCATTGAGGTTTTTTTTATGAAAGATGTTACCAAGTTTTGCTGCTGAATGGTGTCAGGTAAAGTTTGATATCTTTGACTAATGTGATCTGTCAGGAGCAGTGATTGCACGACTGCCTTAAGGTTATGCTCCAAAGAATTTAACTGTCTGGTGCAGAGGAATATCAGATATTATTTTTCTGTAGTTGCAGTTGTAAATGTACTGGTTTATTTTTCTTTGATGTTTGCTAATAAGTAGAGACCCAAGTCCATAGCATTGCTAAAAATAGCTGGGAGGACTTGTGATAATGATTAATACAGAAGTATGCAGGGCTAATTACAGGCATACAGGTTCCACTAAATCAAGGGTGTTAAGAGGATTCTTAAGGAGGGAATGAATTATTTTAGTTTTAGCTTTTTAAAGTACACTTTAGAGTATTGCTTTTCTATGCCCTTCTCTATCCCTGCTGACAGATCAGAGCCTAGGCAACTTTAAGAAGCAGATTTATTGTGTAAACATTTCATGTGTCTTTTATTGCAGTTAAGATCACAATTTTAATTTAAGTTTGTCTTTGTGTTAGGTTTAATTTCTCAAGTTGGCAACAGATACTGTAAATACCTTCAAAGAGTCATTGAGATGGCAGCAGTATCGTAACTCTTATTTTTGTTCATCAAAATTTGCAGGAATAAATGCATACATGGGAAGCTAAATTATTGTGAAGTAAAGCCCTCTAAGATCCTTTTGTTTTCAAATAATCATCCTGTGGATGACGTTCCAAGCTATCATCTCTCCTTGAGTGGTCTTTTAGAAGAGGATCTGTTACCATTCACGGAGAAAGTTAATGCCTTCAGGAATCTATAGTCTATTAAAATGTTCAGTGGCTGAATTTAAGATGGTGTGGTAATTGTATATTTTCTTATTTAGTGTAAATGGGAAGCTGGGCAGTGCCCAGACATACAGAGTTTAGTGTGCTCGGTTTGCATTGGGAGTATACAGTGTTGTAACAATACTTTCAGGAGAAGGTACTGTTCAGAGTGGTGTATTCACCAAGACTAGTCAGGTTTTTTTTTAATATTCATGTGTCCTCTAAGTAATTTTCTATCAATACACTGACACATAGATTAATGTGTAAATGTGAAATGGCTTTCTGACATCTGGTCATACAAAACTCAATTAATTTCCCTGTGTTATCATCAGGACATGTTTCTATCCTGCCCTGCCTTACATGAAGACAAATCAGGTTATTTTTCTCTTAAAAACCTCCTAATTTCATGTGTCTTTTAGTTGTTATTATCAATTTGAAATATATTTTGCACTTGAGCTTTGTATGGAGGTTTTTGAAGTTGAGGGCTGTTTATAAAAGTAACAAAATAATAGGGAGTCAATGGACTGCTGTGGCCTCTTCTTCTTTGATGAGTTTGTAGCTCTGAGGGAATGGCCATAAAACCATTGATTTCCTTGCTCATTGTATTTAATGGATAAAAATGGAAGTTATGGAGGACTTTATCACAACTTCTAATTTTTTTTCATCTGGAGAAAATAGCTAAATAATAGCATCATAATGTTTAGATTTGAAGATAAGGATAATGATTGCCTAGAATAGATTCCTGAGGTAAGCAGCTGACTGATCATCCTTTGGAGCTTTTACATGGAAATCGGTTGCTAGTGAGCTACAGTCCTCAGTGCAGTAAAACCTGTTGCTCCTGGTAGTGCTCACTTACAGAGTAGAATGAATAAAAATCTGTACTTTCTGTTGTTTGTTTATCATTGTTCTTTAAAAAAATATGCACAGAAATTTTATTTGGAAATAAGACACTGAATTCCCTTCTCTTCCACAGCTTACACAGCAAAATTAATAACAATACTGAAGCAAATCCTAAGATGACTTCCATTAAAAAAGAGAACTTTTGTGAGCATGATGTGAAAAAGCTAGAGAATACTTGTCAGCAAAATTATGCAAAATTATCTGTGGAAGTCGGTGCAAAGCAAGTAAATTTGCCTCAGACAGGCAGCGTGTGTAACTGGGAGGCTGAGGAAAAAGATGCAGTCTTAGATACAGATCCTGTGAAGGGGCTGCAGTCTGCAGACCTCTTTAAAAATGCCAACATTGATCAGATGCACAAAACTGACAAGCAGAGAGGCTGTGAAGAAAGCAGTGCCACTTGGACTCAGAGGAAGTTATCAGCAGGCCGGGCTTCAAAAACAGGAAATTCAAAACCTTCTTCAAAAGATATCGAGACAGATGGACAAGTGGCTTCATGCAATTCACAGAAGGTGAAGAACTGCAATTCTGTCTGTTTAATGGGTGAGCAAGAGGAAGGGGATGTAATTCCAGAAAGTCCACTTTCGGATGCTGGTTGTGATGCCTGTATATCTGATCTTGGAGGTCCTGGGAAACTGAGCAAATGTCAGAGCAGTTCAGGGGACTCGCCTGCTTTTGAGAAAGAAAGTGAACCAGAGTCACCAATGGATGTGGATAATTCTAAAAATAGCTGCCATGGGTCAGAGGCCGATGAAGAAACCAGTCCATTTCTGGATGAACGAGAGGAGACTAATATGTCAAAACCCATAAACAAATCTTTTAGAATTCAATATGGGGATGCTGAATTGGAGTCAAGGAAATCACGTTTTTCTGCCAAGGGCTGTGGAAGCTTTGAGGAAGTTGATAATTCTGTTAAAGAGGACAGTCTGCATACAAAGGCACCTGGGATCTCTCCTGCTCCATCATCAGAATGCAAAGGTGCAAAACAGAGTGTGAAGAGAGACTCCAAAATCACTTCTCACTTCATGAGGATACCTAAAGTTGAGGAGAAAAGGTAGGTTCTGTCTGCCTCTTCATCTGTTTTTTTCATGGTTGGAAATTTCCTCTTTGGTGATAGAATTTCAGAGGCTGGATTGTATAAGGAGTTTTGCAAAATGTATTTTAAGATACAAAGACAACGGATGTAAGATTGAAATAACTTATTTTTAATGGGGCTATTTGCAGGGTTTTTGTAGGATATGTTTATCCAGTGCAATTCTTAGAATTCTTATTAGTTTGATTAGTCAAAAATAGTGAACCTCTTTTGTTGAACTATCAATGCTATTGATGCTTTAATTGAAATAGACATGGAAAAATTCACTTTTGAGAGCAGTTGTAGAGATATTTGGGTTTTTTTTGTTGATGTTTTTGGGTTTGGGTGGGGGTTTTTTTGTTTGTTTTGTTTGGCTGTATTCATAGTTTGGGAGAGAGAAGGACTGGTGATTACACTGCAGCAATGGAAACAGGAGCCCTGAGCATAACACAGGACTCTACATGCCAGGTGTTGTGGAGGGACAAAAGGGCAATCTCTGCTCTGAAGACCTTAGATTTCAGTGGGAGCTGAGAAAGTGAATAAGTGTCTAAGGAGTGAACAGAAACAAAGGGATTCTGTATTTTGGTATAACATGCAATTCCTTGACTTGACTCAAGTCCTTCGAGTAGGGCAAGAAGGTTGTTTTGCACATCTTTTCTGGGGCATTGTCCATGGATAAACAGACCCTGTTGGGAATGAGCATGGCTCTGCCGAGGAATACCCTGCTTTGCTAACCCACTGCAGTTCTGTGAAGGGTTTTGTCAGCCTGTAGAGGAGAGTGTTTTGGTAGACATATACTTGTGTGTCTTGGGGAGTGGAAGGTTGGTGGTGGTGGGAGTTCTCCCCAAATAAAGCTTTGGCCTGAGGCCGCAGTAAAGGCTGGCAAATAAACTGACTGCTATAATTGTAACCCTAGGGTGGAAGTTTGTGTATTTGCCTATCAGTTTTTTTCAGTAGAAATAAAATGTTTCAACACATTGTATTTTAACAGCAGGAAAGAAAAATGTGAATTCAAACCCCAGAGGCCAGGAAGGAAGGTTGCTAAATATACACCACCTCCTCTGCCAACCAACAAGAAATGGTTTGGAACCCCGATTGAAGAGATGAGAAGGATGCCGGCCTGTGGGGCCCGTCTGCCTCACCTGCGACCCTCAGCCAGCCACACCGTGACCGTCAGGGTACAGTAATGCACTGCATTGCCTCAAGGCCAGGTTCTGCCTCAGGTGTTCAGTAGCATGAAATCCCACCTCTTAGTCTTACATTTTGACATTCTGCTTGTACTATTTCTTGCCATTCCTTACAAGTGGACTAGGGCAACTGGTTTTCCTGAAAACTGGCTATTCTGGTGCATAGAATTAGGATATTAAGATCCAGAAGAAACATAATAATGGTTTTGTTGCCTCTGTCTTATTAGGGGCAAGTATTTTTGTTTTGTGGGGCGTTATGAGTGCTTCCTTGAGTGAGTTGTAAAGTTTGAGAATTTAAATATGTCTACAAGTAAAATTGGTACTTCCAACATTTTCATGCTATGTTTTCATTTTAATGTGATTCTGTTTTGGGTTGAAGACATACAAAAGGCTCAAGATAGTCAAGATATGGAAAACACAAAGAATGAAGCAGAGTTTCTTGCAAGTTCATCACTGCATTTTAGATCAAATCTGATAAGTTTTCCTTTGGAGTACTATGCAATCCAATTATTGTTGAAACAAAACATGACCAGAAAACTATGGGATGATGGATAAATGCCAACCAAAAGAAAGGCACATTGAGTTTAAATACTTATTCTAAGAGGCTTAGTGCTGCTAGAGGGCTGAATAGCAAATTAAGTCTTTAAGAATCTGGTGTTCTTTTTTTTTTTACTTTTCTGATGTGGAGTAAACTTGAGACATTGCTCTATCTATAATGATTCGTCATCCCTTTCAGTGTTAGGTTAAAAATACCATTTCTGCACGTGACTATGGTTACATTTGTAACTACATTTTGAAAATACTTGGATGAAAATATGTAGATACTTAAATTGATAAACAAGGAAATCTTTAGCTGGTGATTGGATATATAGTAATTGAATATATTACCTTTGAGTGTGTTAAGGTGGTGTTCTTTTCAACAAATATAATGTAAGATTAACAGATGGATTTTTTTCTGAGTAGCTATCATGTGGTCAGTTTGTAGCTTCCCCTTTCCAAAAAGGATGGCTGTAGATGAGAGCTTTTTAAACTGTATTTTTGCTTACTTTTTATTTCTTCCATTTAAAAACTTGAAAGTAGAGTCTGATTTCTTTTTTCCCTGTCCTTCTGTGTTACAGGTAGATCTTCTGAGGGAAGGAGAGGTACCTAAACCTTTTCCAACTCACTACAAAGATTTGTGGGACAACAAGCATGTTAAAATGCCCTGCTCAGAACAAAATTTATACCCTGTAGAGGATGAGGTAAGATTAAATATTTACAGTTGTGTGATCAAATAAGTTTGTTTCCACGTAGATGAGTTTTCAGTTTACTGCATTTGCTCAATTGTCAGACTGACTATGGAATTAGAAAATCAAGTCTGAAAAACTGGATTTTGGGTCATGATGCTTCCTGGTAATTATTTTACTTAGCCAATGATTTGAGGGTGTAAACTTGAACTCCTTATAAATGATATATTTATTTACTTATGTATTATATCTTATATATTTTGTGTGTGTGAAGCAATTTGCAATTTCAACAGATGTGAATGAATTCGTAAGCACAGTTTGATTATAATGCTCTGTCAGGTATTGCTGATAGTGAGGTGTATCTGACTGTTGCTCTGCTAAAGCAATTGCAGAGATTAGCCCTGCATGCTTTGTTGGTCTGGTATTTCTTGCCACTGCTTGAGACTTAAACATACCCACTGAAATACTTCAGACTAGGGTGAATATAATCAGCAAGTGTGTCTTGTAGTAAAAACTCTATAATGATTATTGATACTTGACTCAAAACTAAAGAATTCTTATAGTCTCTATTAAATACACTCAGTCTTTTCACTTACCAATTTTACAGATGACATGAAATGTGTCTTTATGTTTTGAGTAATATAATTTGATTTAGTTTTGGGCTTTTACTTTAAAGAATGGAGATAGAACTGCTGGAAGTCGATGGGAACTAATCCAAACTGCCTTACTTAACAAATTTACCTGCTCACATGATTTGAAGGTAAGCCTGTCAGTTTGAAATCAAGTCTATATTCATATAAATACATTCAGGTTGTCTTTATACTGCCAGTGATCCTGGCTTGGTTCTACTTGTTTAATGACTTAGAAAAATAAATTATGAAAAAGTCTTTGCTGTTCAAGGGATTTCCTAAAGAATGAAGGTTCTTAATTACTAACTGTTATCAGTGAATTTATTCAGATTATTTAAATGAATTGCCATTTTAAAGTCTACACAAAATTGTGTTTGTCCAGCAAAGACAAACACAAAAAAAGCAAAGTATATGCTAGTCTGTGGTAAACATAACATGAGGGTTTTGTGTAGCCAGATGGTTAGGGATGCACAGGTGAGAGAGTTGGAAATAATAACTCTTCGCATCAGTTCACTCCACTAAAATCACAATTCAAGCTGCTGACAAAAATCTGTAGATTTTGGAGACTAATGCTCTTGTGATAACTCTTACAGTTACGTTGGCACAAAGTCTTACAGTAACATGAATATTGATTTGGAGCACCTTGGAGTTGCTATTATGTTTTTTTCGGTGAAGAATATTGTAATTTAGGTTATACCTGAAAGGCAAGGAAGGAGGAGGATGCAAAAGCCATAGATAAACTTTAAATGAACAAATAGAGCTTCCCCAGCAACTGAGGAGGCTTCCCTTGATGTTATTTTATTTGGTATTTTTTTCTTGTGATTTTTTAAAGGGTGATGGTGTTGTACAGGGTCTATTTAATTTTGCTGTGGTTCTGATTCTTCAAGTTCCCAAACTGATACAACTTCTGCTATATTGCTTTTACACCTTAAATACCATTTATTGGTACTGTTAACAAGAGCAAGCATGGGATGGGGAACATTTATGTTATTGGTTGGGAGATATGCCTTGTCTTATTTTGTGTAAGGAGAAAAAACCTCATAGACTGAAGCTTATTCATTGCTAAATGTGAAACAGGGGGTTCAGTAGCAAGGATTTGCTCTACATTAATGGAGTAAATTAAGTGTTATGGATTTTGGTAGGCTCTGTGGCAGGTTTTAGCCACCAGATGGTGCTGTTCCTTCAACAAGGAAATTTCCTAAAATGGGTTTTCTTCCATTAGTAATTGTCTCTAAGCTCTGTTTTCTTGCGCTCCTTCCTTAGGAGGCCATATTGAGGTACAACATTGCTTATTCCAAGAAATGGGACTTCACAGCTCTTACTGACTTCTGTGAGAAGGTAAAACAAGTTGATTTAAAATAGGAAGAAAAGTAATGTAAAAGTGACTATTTTGCCTATATGTCTCAATGCTTTTGGCTTTATTTCCATTTTCAAGAATAAATGTTTCCAGTTGTCAGATATCTAAGTGAACAGTCATTTAGCTGGTAACTTCAGCAGAAGCAATAATTATACTTTATAAATGGGTTTAATTTTAAATTTTATATATGTAATTTGGGTTCTTCAGTAATATCTAAGCTTCCTGAAGGTAAGGTGAGAAACGCCCTTTTCATGTTTTATGACAACGAGATTTATTAAGAAATGGTATTAATATTTCAGTGTAATGTATTTTTTGTTTTAAAAAGTGTTGGTCTTTTTTTCCTTTTTTGTAAAACTTTAATGTTATATTGCAGTGGTGTTTGTAATAGACTGTGCTTTACTGGCATAGCAGGAAAATTTTGCTGTTTGGTGAGATGGTGAATTTAAACTGTAGAGCCTTTGAAAGACTGGAATGGGTTTTATAGTTTCAAGTATTAAGTATTAGTACTTTCATGGGGAGGATGGAAAAGATAAATGAGTAATAGGTCTCAAATGCAAGTTGGACTAATATTAATGTACATCCTGATTGGCAACTAGAAACTATGTTAATTAAAGCATAATGAAAGGTTAAATGAGATGCAGTAGAAATTGTATTTTTCTTCAGTACTTCAGAAGTACTTCTAAAACACACATACTTGTTTTCTTGGGAGGGGCTTGCTAAGCTCTATTAAGACTCAGTGGAAACGAAATTTGATTTGAAGTGAATTTTGTTTGTTATGTATGTAAATAGATGTCTGCTTAGGCCATGTGATCAGAGGAGCTGTTCTGTTCTCTCTGTTGCCTGTCTCCGTTGTGTGTGGGGACTGCTCTTTCACAGAATGGATTTTCTTTCGCATGCAGCACAGTATTAATACCACTGACAGAAGGTACCTATAAAAATCCCAGTGGTACCATACTTGCAAGCCATGAGAGCTGCTATTCTCACCCATCTTGCAGATTTAGTGCTCCCCCCTCTCATCTCTGGGGTTGCTGACATGGCTCCATGGTAGAGGCTGTGGACAGTCAGTCTCTGCTCCTATTGACTGCCCTGCTAATTGAAAATAACTTAGCCTGTTCAGTTCACTCATGTGTTACTGAAGTATACATACTTAAATTACAATGCTTTAAAGTATAAGTGATGTTCAGTTAAAAATCTGACTCAGGAATGTACCAGATTCACATCATATTGCTAGAAGCACAGCTGAGCTTGTCCTGATGTGTTCACACTGTGCATGTGGGATTTTGGAAACTCTGGGTGATTAGATTCAGAGATCATCAGCCAGAGAGCATAAGTAATATCAGCTGTCTCCAGAGGAGAGGGAACAAATGGAAATAAACTAGGGATCAGGCATCAATCTTTCATGAGGTTGAAAAGGAAATTTCTGTATCCTGGGAATGATGATTTATTTGTGTGGTTCTCAGATGAAGGGTGGAGATCTGTTTCATACACAGATTTTCGACCAAGTTAAAAGAGTGTGCAGCAGTATTTTAAATAAGGAACAGTGAAGAGCTTGTGACAGAGTTGCCTCTTGTAGACCACAAAAAGCAAGCCCTGGCTTGCTTTTTTGAATGTATTGAGTTTAGTGAACAGGGCATGTGGAGGAGATAGATTTTGCAGAGAAATGCTTGAATTTTTCCATTATAAAGGGATGTGTGAACTTCCCAAGTTTTGTGAATTAACAAGGCATCTGCTTTCAAAGAATGCTTGCAGTCTGTTTAAGTGAGCAGCTCTTGTGTGAAAGTTGACATCCTCTGTGGAAATGACCTAAATATACTAGCTATAGTGCTTTTGAATTTATTGTATTTACAAGTTAATGATTAAGTCCTTACCACTGGCCTGTGTATTTTCTGGTTTATCTTATGATTTTGAGGGTACAGAGGAGCTGTTTCAGGTTTGCTCAGCCAAGATTGAGGGGGTTGGTTAAGAGGAAAGCTGGCCTGAGTAATCAGCCCAAAGGGAGTGGCAGCAGCTCAACAGAAGGAGATGTGGTCACAAATATATATTAAGAGAAAAAGATGAAAACAGAGGCTGTGATTGTCAGATATGTGTTTATATCATTGGGCACTATTGACTTGCAGTGCCTGTTTAACCAAGGATTTTGTACTCTGATTTAGAAGGGAGCTGTGTCTCTAAATCTAGTGGTGTCTGTTTTGAGGATTATTCAGATATTACTTCAATAGGTCTGTGTTTGGTTATAAAGTGCCACTTGTTATTTTATCTTCTTTTTATGGGCACAGCTCACCTCATGTGTTACTCTCTTAAGTACTGTCATATCAGTCTTCCATTAGGCTTCCTATTTTAGGTAGTTCCTTGCAAGTTATACTATCAAAGTATGCATTATTTTTAAACACTACTGTGTAAGATTCAAGTCAATTTTCTTATAATCACAATAATTACCAGTTTATTTGGCTTAGGTTTATTTTCCCTCTAAGATGAAAACACTCTTAGCTTTCTTAACTAATAGGAAATAAATATCATGTATGTGAGCCAAGAATTTTTTCTGGAACAACACAGCCCGCAAGTTCTGCAATTTGGTCAAAGTGTTGCCAGAAGAGGGAGCTCTCACACTTGTGAAAAGATTCACTTGGATGTCAGTTAATGTGTGGAAGTATAATTCCTGTTTTGTACATTTAAGTAAATTGGAATGTTTGGATTCTTTTCTGTTTCTTTTGACAATTTTGTAGAACTTGTTTATAAAACATAGAACTTGTTCATAGACCAGTGTATGTAAAGATCTTGGTGGCTGTTTACATCAGACAGCAAAACAGACTGTTTTGCTGTTCTCTACAGTATTTCCACAGTGTTAATTTGTTTTGCCATCTGTCCACTGATGTTGACAGATATCAATATACATGCTTAGGATTTCTTCAAGTTATTACTTAGTGGATGAAAGTTATTAGTGCTAGTATTTTTCTTTGTACGTGCAAAATTCTTGTCACTTGGAAGTCATCCTTTCATCTGCTTTCCCAGAACTTACCTAGAATCCAGGAAAGAGTGAGCAACAAGCAGAAAAGGAAATGTGAGGAAACTACTATGGATGGAACTGTATTGGAACCCACAATGTGTTATACATGAGCTTTATTTCTGGGAGTGATGATGGGCTGGATATTAATTACATCCTTTGCTCAACAGTGCTATGTATTGTAGAAGTTTTTATTTTTCTTTCTTCTAGATTTGCCATTCCATTTCCAGGCAAAACCAAGTTATTTTTCTTTTTCCCAAGTGCATGAAATAAAAAGTCTAGTTAGGTCATTCAGAACTTACGCCTTAGACTAATCTGTGACAACAGCAACTTTATCTAAAGGGAAAGGTAGGACTCTATCATTAAGAGAATCACGTGGTCTGCTGCTTTAGATTGGGCCTCCTTGTGCTGGACATGCTTTCTTTTTATTCTATTGCTTTAAAGTCTCTTAGAGCTTAAGCATAATCCTTGTCAATGAACTCTTCCTCTTATTGCTTGCATCTGTCCTGCCCTTTCAGGAACAGAGCAGTATTTAAATCTGAAAATGGCATAGACCAAAGATTGAGTTGTGGTGAATTTGTGAGGCATAGGCAGTGATTGTCTCTGAGCTTCTGCAAGTGGTCTGACAAATGGATCACAATGCCTCTTGCAGGTACAGTACAGTGAATCCATAACTATATTTTGTTTGTCTGTCTTTGGTCATCTTGATGGAAAGTTTAGGAAATGGAGAAGATACAGGGAGAGGAGTCAGGAGTGATGCAAAGGTATGGAATAGTTTCCATATGAGAAATGTCTATATAAGTTAGGATCATTTCACCTTTTCATCTTAGTTGAGGGACATGAGTAATGGGTATAACAGTGCTGGCCAAAAGAAATGTAAGAGAGGGTGAAGAGGAAATGACTGTCTGTTCTTCTAGTACAGCAGTTAAGTGACACCAGATGAGTGTTCTTAGCAGGTAAGGGTTTCAACACCAGACGAAAGCAGTTATTGAGATACTGAATGCTGTAGAACTCCTTGTCAGGGGAGCTAGAGGATGCTATGGCCTTACATCAGGTTTTGAAGGAATTTGGAGAAACTGCTGTTGGGAAGATCTCATTGACACCCACAGAGATATTTTGGTGGACTTTGGGAATTTCTGATACTGATTAGTGCAAATGAGGAAGTGCTGCTGATTACTTGTGCTCCTTGCTGTTAGACTTTTCTAGGAATCCTTTGCTGATGTGCTTTCATTCTACTGCTGTTCTGTTGTACATGGAGCTATTGTCCATTTTTACATTCTTATGGCTTGGCTGGATTGAAGCTGAGAGTTGAGACAAGTGGCCTTGTCATGCAGGGTCTGTTGTTGCATAGTATGCAATATGAGATGTTGCTGACAGAAAGGTATGGCTTCTATACAATAGACTTTTCTAAGAGGCAAAAATACTAAAGGTCATTGACATTTTAAATGTTTGAATCCCTTAAGGCACTTATGCCTTTCAAAATCTGCTTTTCCAGGCTCTCTTTAAACCCTTGGTGCCTACTTGACTCAAGTAGGAATACTTAGAGGGGATATGCTATCAGTACCTGTACGAAGACACTCACCACTGTGTAATATTGAATTTCCAACTGTTAGATTTGCTTCTAGTATAGAGAAAACTGTGTCTGTGTCTGCAGTGCTTGTGATGCCTTGTGGTCTTTTTGTCTTTTGGGAAAGCTGTTGAAGCCAATCAGTCTATTTTGTGGCCAGTAATGGCGTATTTGCTGTTGATTCCCATGTAAATTCAGCATTCAGGAAATCCTTTTATATTACGAAAGAAGCTGTATAACTTTTACCTTTGGATTTTTCTATGAGATTGAAAGAAAAATGATAGTGATGTCTGAAAAGACCAGTCTCATCCTTTCTTTATACTTAATTACAGAGAAGAGCCTTCAGCATGAGGGAAGAATTTACCAGACTACTTTCTCTGTCTTCCTCTTTCTCCTTTTCCAGTCAAGCATGAGTTCACTTGCTTTAGCCTCAAAACTGACTGGTAGCAGTTGGGGGTTTTTTGTGGCACAAATCTCAGCTTATTCTAAAATCTGATAAAAAGCCATGTAGCTTTTTATCAGAAAATATAGTATTTGTCAAACTGAAGGAATATATTGCTATTTTTCTACACTCTTTAAAAACAGTTATCTTATAATTACAGCTGTAATTAGTTTTGATACAAGATTAGAAAAGGAGTTCCATTTCTCACTTCTTTCCACTAAAACTTACATGATGGATGCTTTTAGAAGCATGCTGGTTCCTTTTAGAAGTCCAGAACAGCTGGCATGTGAGACACTGTTACTGTCTGCTTTTACATGCAAGTCTCTATTTGTAAGGTTTTAGAATGTCACTTAATCCCTTTCTAAAGTTTTCCATAAATGTAATTTAAAAACACATAAACTAAGTAATAAGATAAATATGTAAAGAAATTTATCTATAAATAAAACTTTTTCTATTTTCCACAAATACCACACATCCATATTATATATGTTTTAGTCTTCCAAAAGTCTGGTTTCCTTTTCTTGCAAAATTGAAGTTAACTCTTGTACTAGAAATTGGTTTTTGTTTTCACAAATACTTTAAAATAAATTTTAATTTTGGCCTAGCAGTATTTATGTGGGTATGTGCACACAGTCTTTCTAAAATAGCACTTTTTCTACTGTAGCTGTTGTGTGCAGATTCCAGAATATAAGAGAATATTCTGAAAATGAGAAGTGATGGAGCTGGTTACAATGAGTCTTGTTAGTCAATGTTTTGCACTTAAGAATAATTACAGTAAATAGAAGAACACTAATGTATTTCACTGGAACACCTAGCACGTGTGTGTTGCTGATTGTGGTGCAAAACTGTAAAACCTGGGATGAATCTACAGAATGTGCTTAGTGCATTTTTTGGCCAAAGCGTAGTTTCTCATTTAAATGTATGCTACTACCTGGCATACTAGCATGTTTGGCCTGAACTTGTTACTTTCAGAAAATGTCAGATACGAGTAATTGAGTTAAGATAGAGCATACCAAATGATAGAGAATGGAGCAAAAAAATCAGACATGCAAATATTGGCAGTGTGTCTGCTTCCTCTCTAAGAAGAAGTGGTTGCATTTTGAGATAACTGAATAAAATTAAGAACTGTCTTGTCAATGAAATACTCTACGTTAATTGCAGAATTGCAGACAGACATAGAACCACACAACCTTTATGGGTGTATAGTCTTATCTTTAATAACCTCAAAATTAACTTGAGAAAATTTTCAAATTACCTGGGTAATTTTGGAAATTATAGTTCCTTTTTTTTTACTGTTTTTTCAAACTTTCATCTAAAACAATGACTTTGAATGCAACATTTGAAGATGATGCAAATGTAGTATAGTTTAATTGGATTATGGTTGAGCTCTAGATTTTCATTCATTTGAGAAAGACCAAACACAGAACACTGCTACAGTTAAGTATGTGCATATCTTGGGAAATCTTTATGTTCTAATAAGGCTTCACCCCACTCCTGTCTCCTTGTAGGTTTTATGAACCATAACAGTCTTTCCTGTTTGTTTTGTTGTTTGAATGACCTGCTTGAAAAAGTGATTGCTGTAATCAGTGAAACTGGAATAGAAGGAATTTTGAAGTACCAAATTGTTCTGGTGACTGGTTTTTTGATAAATCATTTTTATAATTGTCTGGACAGTACCAAGAGAAGTGAGCATTGTATAGAGATGTCAGCCCTACAAATGTAGGCTTTTAAGCAAGAAACAGAATGTCCCAAGGCTGAAAATAGCCTATCCATTGCTCCTTGTTGGATCTTACTTTAGTCCAGATGTTTGCAAGCAATTTTCATTACATCAGATTACCTTTTTAAAATCTAAACTGAAAAGGCCTTTTGAGTGTGCCATGAAGGGTTTTCTTTTCACAGCAGCAGAAAGGAATTAATTCCCATATTGAACAAAAGGTGAGCTTTTCTGTGGTGGGGGTAATATGCATCTTGTACACATTCAAAACACTAGAAACTAAGCATTGTAGAGGAGAAAGAGCATTGAATTACAGGCTTATTCTTAGTTTTCTGTACTGTCTTGGCAGAACAGTTGAGTATTTTTTAAGTGGTGTTTTGTAAGCACTGTCGCAATGACCATTGAGTTGGAATTATCAGGGAAGGGATAGCTGCAGAGATAGATAACAGATATAGATATACTCTGCAGATAGGTGCAGAGATATAATTATACTGTGTCCCAAGTGCTTGTGGATACTCAGTGCTTTCATAAAGATCTATGTAAAGACACCTTCTCAGCATGTCTTCAACAATTTTTCACTGTATTGAGAAGATTACTCTTTGAAAAACAAAAGAAAAAAACCCTAGTAAATATAAAATTCTGGGTTTAAAGGCTCCCTTCTGATATTTGCTTTGTTTTGTTTTGGGGTCAGAGGACTGTTCAATAGATTTCTTTACTTCCATTGGATTGTATGTAAGTCATCATTTATCTGTGCTCACCTATGTATCCCAAATGACTAAGAGAAGCTTCTTCTTGTTGTGGGGGGGCTTTCCTTAGCTGCTTAATGCTTCTGGATTTTTTTTTTAATTTTGTTTATAATGTATTGTGTTAGAATACAAAAGCCCCATGAAACAATCCCTAATAGTCAAAGCTTTCAAGAGAAATGCTCGCTGAAAAGGTGTACATGTAGGTAGGGAAGTGATAAAGAGGCACTGTCATTTTTTAGGATGACTATGAAGTGGATTGTAACTATATTCCTGGGTTTTTTTCTCCTTCCTTTTCATCTGAAAAACTGAATTTGCTTGTATGGCTTCCTTGGAGAGTTTGTTACTGCTGCCATGCATTCTTTAAAAAGCAGGTTTACAAAGGTGGCAAGGTGTGTACCTTCAAGATGGTCTGAGGGTCTTATTTGGCCAATAAAATAGTAATTACTTGGATATTTTTCTTTAATTATTGGTCATTTTGAGCCTATAATACTGATGTAAATACTGATGGTCAAGCAAAAAATGGTCTATAGATTGGTTAAAATCTGCAGTGGTATAGTTTTGTCTTTACTTGATCCTTTTTTTCCCCTTCTGCCTGTGCTTGACTTTTTTGTTTTGGTTTGGTCTTTTGGCATGTTAAAGAAAATACAGTTTTCATAAGGGTAACAGCTGTCTTGTCTCATGAAGCTTTTTGTGCCAAGGTTTCAAAAGGGGTTGCAGAACGTGTTTTGTATCTGAAGGCTTTCCAGTGCTTCTTTGCTGTTTTTGAAAAATGTTTTATAAATCATAGCAGTAGTAAATATTTTTCCCCTATTACTGTATTCAGAGAGGTGTAAGTTTTGAATAAGCCTGGAAACAGATCACTTTCACTGGCAACTTGTATCAGGCAGGTGAAAGGTACTTTATTTTCCCTCTCTTCTCCCTGCTACAGCTTTTCTGTAGAGACAAGGTCATTGTCCTCTCCACTCCTCTACTTCCCTAGAATAACTTGAAAGTACTTAGAAAGTGGTATTTGACTTTTCATCCCAGGACTCTGCCACTGCTTTGGAAATGGCTGTGATGCTTCTACCCATGACAGAATCACTCTGCAGGAGCATAGAGGTAGAAGCTATTGGTACCCTGAAGGGTATTGAAAATGACTGAGGTTAGATTTCCAGTTCCTTGGAAGTATAAACTGGGCTTCTAAAACCATTAAGAGGAGATTGAAAAATAAACACACATTCTTCTTTCAGATTTTATTTAGAATGTTTAAAAGCTTTGAGAACAAAGCAGCAGTTGTTAAGGATGATACACCTGAGAGATTATTCCAGGGTTGGATTGGCAGAAGACATGAATGAGCCTTTGGGGGAAAAAATTAAACATAAGCAAATTAACCTCTGCCTTGTAAGCTGTCTTCTTTTTTCCTTTTGAAGTGTCAGTTTGTGGTTTTGATAAATGTCAGAAGCATTCTTGTTCTCAAATAATATTCTTCTCTGCATAATCCAGTGTTACGGTTTCTTTCTTCTTTCCTCCAAAGATTACTTTTGTCCTTCCTTTTGTTTCTAATCAGACAAGCACTCAATAAATGGGATGGATTTGACAGCTAAGTGTGTTTCCTACTGAATTAGTTTTGTAGGGGAATTGGAAGCAGGCAGATGAGAGTATTCTTTCCTGCAGTTTTGGAAGTTCATTGACGTGATAAAATGGGAACTAGAATGCACATACACCACACCCTCCACCCCACATTTCTTCTATGTTTCAATCTTGTTAATATGTACAGTATTTGACATTATGATGAGTCTGTTTTGCAGAGGCATATGAGTTACTGGGCTGCAGCCTAGTGTCTCTGTCTGGGTGTGAGTACACTGATAGTTAGCACACAATGTCTTTAAGTAGAATTGATCTCCTCCCTGTTCAGAAAGAAAGGCTTTGTAGAGAGTACTACTTAGTGAAGCTTGTTTTGGGGGTTTAATTTAAATAGATTAGTTTTTAAAGTCACCCAATAAGAATTTGCATGGGCCTTTTTGTTGTTTGTGTGTTTGTTTGTTTAGTTTTTCCCTAGCTGTTCCAAATACCAATTGAGAAAGTCTGCTCTTAGGATTCTGTGATGTTTAAAGGCGCCAATGACAAGGATTAGAGGAAGAAAGGGAGTACAGATTGCCAGTCTGAGGTTGGTTACTTTCAGGTAAAAGACTTCAATGTCATAACCAGCAACTTCATTGTTTTATTGGCATAGCAGAGTTCTAGTCATGGATTTAGACTTCTCCAGGTTTAAGTGTTAAACAGTATGCAAAAAGCATGGGACTTCTGGATGAGACAGGAGAACAAGGAAATAAGTACAGACTGCTTTGGAAGGAAGAGAGAATGAAAAGAGTGCGATAAGGAAGCAGCCACGTTGTGATTGTTTGAGCACACTCAGGTGTTTAAATGTCTCATAATCATGGAACCATTTAGGTTGATAAGGACCCTGAAGTTCACAGAATCCAAGATTAACACAGCACTGCCAAGTCCAGCACTAAACCATGTCCCTAAGCACCAGATCCACACATTTTTAAAATACCTCCAAGGACAGTGTTTTCAGCTTTGAAGTATTACATGTGCCTCAAAATACCCTATAAAAATATAAATAGATACTTTATTTGAGACAAATTGAAGGTAGCGAAGAAGGAAAAAGAAAAAAAAAATATTCCTGAAATTAGGAGAATGAGCCTACTGTAAATAGAGTACATAAAAGTTATTTGGCTTGTCCAATTATTTAGTTCAGCATTATCACCTCTAACCATATGATATCTTACATGAAAATAATTTGGAAACTTCTTACTGGAAAGTTCAGTGTAGTAGCTGTAGATGGTTCAGATCACTGACAGCAATGAGACATTATGGTAGCCATGAAGGAAAAAGTCAGAAGGTCAAAATCCATCAGAATTAGGAAATAAGAGACACACAGTCTGAAGGAAGCATACTCTGGTTTTCCTCTTCATCCTTAAGAACATGATTCAATTGGTCCTTGTCCTGCCACAAAAGTTAATATGGGGATATAAAACCAACCAAATTGAAAGCATTAAGCCATTGCTGTCTTGGCATGCTGGCTGCCTGTTGGCTTGATGGCTGTGCCTTCCCGTGTGATAGATGGAGCTGTCCAAATTTGTGTACCCTACGTGCAGTTTGTTTGCTTTGATGAGCTGTCAGATTTAGATTTAAACTCTCTACCATCACTATCACCCCATGCTACCTCAGATCCTTCTTACTAGGCTGTCAGGCATATTCGTCCGCTGCATTTTGGAGGACTGGTTTATAGTGACGCGAGGCCATTACTTACAGCCATATTTAGTCAGGCCTCTTTGCTGCAGGATAAATGTTCATTTTGCTAAATTGCAATGCAGGTTTGGCCAAGAGCTCATACCTCTGCTACAGCTCACTGAGCCACTTGCATCTTAGGAATTGGAGCCCTAAGTCCTGTTCATTTAATCAGTCACTCCAGTGAAAAAAGCGAGGGAATTGCCAAATTATTTCTTTGGTAAAAAGCAAGTCATGCTTTGCAACTCTGATTCCATATACTTTTCCCTCAGGTATAACTCCTGTATGTATTTAATTCCTATATATTTTGCATGGCTGGAGCACTGAATAAAGTCAACACTGTGTTTATATTTTTGTTTCAAATACTGAACGAAGCTGTGGAGGGCAGTAGTGCATAATAAGGAAAGGAGAAACTGATCAATTGTTTAAAACCAAAATTGCTACGGTATTTAAATGTATTTTCCTTTATGAAAACTTGTTGACAACCATTTCACATTTTAGAATTCCTTAAGTTATAAAACAAATGTTAGTTCCTTTAGAAATGGAAACTCAGTCCTTTCTCTTAGTGTTTGCAGAGTTGTAGCCTTGAAAAAGTTGTACACAATTAAAAGCACATTAGTGAATTCATACAGACATTCCTGTACTAGCAGTTTCACTTCCAAGTGAGGTGCTTGTTTTAACAACTTCATTCTGACTAGTACATTTCTGCTTTTTCAGTGAGAAGAGTTGCAACTGAGATCCGCCTTTGTAGCCTATTGACAAGGGTCATGACTGATTCTTTCTCACCACCCACTCTGCACACATCTAATAATGCATGACTTCTTGATAGGCTGCTTCAACTTATTACTGCATGGGCAGACTACCCCCAGCTCCAGGTTATTTTTCTGTAGAATCAGCAAGATGAAGGATCTCAGGAAATTGTCAGATGAACATGGGAACTGATGAAATGTGGTGTTTGGGGAGGTGTGTGTGTGTGTGTTTGAGTGGGTAGAATGAACATATCCCTCTTTCAGCAGCATCAAAAGTGTAGAATGTGTAATGTCACTCTAGATACACTGGATTTTACATCAGTACCAGTCACTGCTTCCTGAAGAGAGTTGCCTTCTAAATAAATCTTCCCTGTGACCAGGTGTTCTCTCTGCTGATGCTAGGTTCTCCAGGTTGGCATTTGCATCATGGGATGTCTGCCAGATGTAGCTGTGTTGTCAGCACTCCACATCCTGGAATTGTTTTACTTTCCATGATTGTGTGTTCCTTTTTTGCTGCTTTCAAAGCCTGGAAAGACTGTCACAGGTGACACCAGGCTCTGTGTTGCTCTCAGCATAGCTGAGAATATGCAGTGACAGTGATGGGTCTACAAAGCAGCACCTGTGATGGTGTGCTGGGTGGGTGGTCAAAAGAGGCTGTGAGGGCCAAGCAGCCAGGGGTTTGCAGGTGTTCTTTCTCATAGAAACCTCAGAGGAATGTTACCTGTACAGGAAGAGTGTATGGGCAGACAGGGTAAACTTTAGTTACATGGGTGTGGCCATTTCAAAGAGAACAATGCTGAATTAGGAGTTTCTTGACAAGGTCTGTGAACTCACAATGATCATATATTTGAAGTTGGGGGGTCTTCATGGCACCCAACACTCTTCTAAAAAATCACTTAATTCACATGTAAGAATAATCAGAAGTCAACGAGAACACTTTTGGGCAGTAACACCTCTAAATGTTGATGTTTTTCATTAGTGGAGATCTAGTAAAACCCATGCATAGAAATACTGTAGAAAACAAAGCATACTCTGGTACATCATTAGGAAGGTAAGAAGAAGGAAAAGTAGGATTTCAGAGTAGAAGAAGTGACCTTTATAGTTAAGCATTCTGCATCAGAGCTGAGCTGTGCAATTGCTAGCCTGCCTCTGTTTTGGGAAGAAATTGTCTCACACTATTATTATGTTGTTTTCAAAGAAGCATAAAGAAAAGGTTGAAGTCTTGACAGCTGTGACAAAGGCTGGTGCCATAATGTGTCACCAGATAAGTGATACTGTATAGTCTGTGGCAGTCAGTAAAGCACAGCAGCCACTATTTATATGTCAACTTTAAAAGAGAGGAAGTGTTACCTGAAGGGAAGAGAATATCAGAATTTGACAGCCTGGTAGACATCTGAGGTTAAATGTCAGTTTTTTAATAGCTGTAACTTACGTATTCATTTTATGGGTTGAGATCTGAAATTCCAAACTTTAAATGCTCATTTGGTTACTTTATGGCACTTAAAAACATCGTGCCTAAGAACAGAGCAAAGTTTCCTGCTAGAGCAGATAAAGGTTAGGTCATAGTTTTCAGGGTTTGACTTATGCTGTGTAAATATGTAGGTGCATATGCAGCTAGCAACAGGAGAGAGAGATGCATCTTGCTCATTTCCCATCTTAAAAATAAATTTAGTTTCAGAAGTAATTTGTTTATTACTTGGATTCTTCCTCGTATCAAATTATTTTCATGTTTCCTGGGCTTGCTGTTCTTTGTAAGTTCTTCTTTCATTTTAAAAGTTTATATTTAAGCCTCATTTTTATGCCTCCACAAGCAGCATACATAATGCATAGAAAGAAACTGTGTAGGTCTTGGCATTGTTATATTTTCCTCTTTTTCTGAAACAGAAGTTGTTTGTGCTTTGAGCATTTGTTTGTGTTTTGGTTTTTGACTTCCTGAGTACTCTTATCCCTTTGTATTACTTGGAGCAGGAGGCAACAGAGCCAAGATATTTATATAGTTATTTTAATGATCTTGGAAGAGCAGAAGTTGTTAACCTTCAAACAACATTTTCAGTGTTTATGAGGATCAGTGTGTCTTGAGTCAGAGGCACTGTATTTTCCTCTTCTCAAGAGAATTGCCAGTGTCTTTTTTATATTCTGAAGTCTATGTGGAACTTTCCATTGAAATGTGAATTATAAAGCCCTGACAATATGACTAAAAAGATCTGTTCCTGTGATTTCACAATTAGTCATAAGTGTTCTAGAGACTAAAGTTGATAATACCTTCATGCTGTTTCATCCATTCTGTCTGCGGCTGGTTTTGTGCAAAACTGGTAGCAAATCAATTTTTTAAGTGCTACTTGAAAAATAATATTGTGTAGTTTTAAAGCCACTATTTCAGAATTTTGAGGATTTTAGTCTAGAAACTGGTAGAAAGTAGTGGTCTCAAATACAGGTTCCCTGGAGGCAGGAGAAGGAGGGAGGCAGATAACTGACCTGTGACCTTTGTCTTCTGTTCCCCAGCTGTAGTGCAGGTTGTGTGTTCTCTTCTCTCTGCTTTTTGCCTTGAATGCAGCATGCAAATCTGACAGCTCCTCACATCTGTATCCACAGATAACAGGAAAAACTTCCACAGCATAGGAATGTGCTTTTCTCTATATCTCCCTTCAGCCTGTTCATTCAGCAGACTGTGAGAGTTTTGAGGCTTTTGTGCTGCTTCATGTATTGCAACTGTGCCACTTCATGTTGCAATTTTTTTTAATATCCTATCCTAGCTTTTCTTAGAGGAGCATTGCCCACCTTAAAGAAATTTTTGCATCTTTGAAAAATAGGTGTGTGATGCATGAATAGGCATGTGGGTGGGTTCATCTAAACCCTGGGTGTGGGATGTTGTGCTCAGAATTGGCAGTTGTAACTGGAAGGGAGATCTGGACTTGCTCTGAAAATATTGGCTTGATAGGCTTTGGCAGCTGAACATGTCAACAGTGGGCCAGACAGTGTCAGGGGGGAACTGAGAACTGGGCAAGAACGTTTGATGTGACTTATTCCTGGGTATAAAAGCTTTGAGAGGCCTTGTGAAACATGAGTGTGCCCATTTGTATTCAGTGTTGTCAATTCTGGTCTCCCCTTCTCAGGAAGTATGTTAGAAGAGAGGGTGAGGCAGCTGAAATAGTCATAGTATCAGGTGTCCTACAGGAAGAGACTGAAAAGATTGCAACTTCAGCATGTGGGGCCTGGCAGGCTGCACCTGTTATGTAACAGTGGCTGTAATTCTTGAGGGAACATGATGGGGATGGATGGCAGAAAATGCCCAGGATTGCATTCTCTTGCATAGGATTTCCTGTTGCTGGTACAGAGGCCCGCTGATTTGAGCCAGGAGTGCAGTTTATCTGTCCTTTATAGGAGGATGTCACAGGTACTTGTCTTGGACTATGACCTGAATATGAAATTTGAGTAAATCATTCCAGTACTTCTGTGGTTAGGTAGTGATTTTTTAGATGAAAATTTGGTTCATTGTCTTGGTAAGAGTAAAATGATGACTTATTCAAGATTCCTTAAAGGGTATTTGGTGACACGTTTTCTCAACTGCAACTTTTGAGACTTGTTTTTGTATCTCAGTCAGTGAATTATTGCAAGGTAAATTCCGTGAGGCACTATTGTGAAAATGTTACAGATTGGCACGAAGCTAAGAGGACCTGGTTTTTTCTCGTTTCTTTTTCATGGGTCCCATTTTCACAAACTTTTAATTCAGTAGTTATTTCTGAGGTAAAAAGCTTTTTTTCTCTTCTTTCTTTTTAACAGGTTCTTGAAGATGCAGAGGCTCAACATCTGTTCCAGTCCATTCTTCCTGATATGGTCAAGCTGGCACTCTGTCTCCCTAGTATCTGCACCCAGGTAAGCAAACCCAGCTAGCAAGTGCTCTGTGGCAGAGCATTTCTCTGCAAACTGCAGCTGATCGCTAAGGTCAAAACATCAGGGTCATGTTGTGTTCTTAATAAAAGCTTGTAATTTTTGTGTTGAAGGCAGATGAGACCTACAGAACAGAATGGACAATACACATCTGAAATTATGTAATAGAATGTAAAAAAAAAAAAAATCTCACTGACATAGTTTTAGCCGGAACTTCAGTAATGCTTTCCTTTCTATATGCTGGAATTGCTTCTTGCATTTCTTAAATGAAGTGACTACACAACAAATCAGGTTGTAAAATCACACTTAGAAACTGGAACAATTGAATAATCTGATTCAAGTTTTATTTCACTCTGATCTAATTTTTTTATTTTAAAATTTTTTTAACCTTAGAAGTGATATTTTCATAAAGCGTTCATTTACTTGGGAGCATACGTTATTCTGTTTAGAGGATGTAGTGCTTGCACACATACCAATCTTAACTAATTCTATATTAATGCTATGGGAATTAGTTCTGTAAGGAGTCAAGCTAATAAAAGTGAGTAGGGCTGGTCAAGTGAGGATGTATGGTAGGTAACATATTAGTAGGGTGACAACAATTTGTAAACTCCTTTGTTACCATTTTCTAAATTGATTCTGTTGGGAATAAGCAGGGAAAATCTTTCCCTACTTTTTTATGCTGCAAGGGTCCTGAAGTAGATATGTAATTTCAAGCTATGAGTATTTCTTACTTTTTTTTTGCTGGTAACCCCATGAGAGAAGTTGTTTGAAAATGCTACAAAGTTTCTGAACACAAGTCAAGCACAAGACTTACAAGACTTTTAGAGGTCACGTACTGCTAGACAATGTAAATTGTGAAGATTTCTGTCAGACTCATTTTTTTGGTTAGACACAAAGATAAATCTATTCCAATATAACAGCATCCAAAATATTCTATTTTCATAGGTTTGTAGAATTTACTAGAGTGAGCTTCTCAGGCTTTTTTCCCCCCTCTAGCTGTGTGACTTCAGACATCATAATATAGCTTGTTAATTAAATAGCCAGAAGACAGAATGAGATTCAGTGAATGTGAATATAGTAGTTATAAGAATGAAGGAAAATGTGTTTATTTTCTGGAGTAAACAGGACTGTGTATTCAGCAGTCTAAATCAACACCAGTTTCTATATTCACAACTAGAAGGATAAAAATGTAGCTGTACTGGAGCTAGGCTAATGATGATGGCTGAGAATTTGGAAGCAGGTGAAAATTGTGTTCTCTTTCTCCTGTCAAGTGGGTTTATAGTAATGGTTACTGGACTCAGCAGTCAGAATGATATACCCCTGCCATGCTCCATATTATCACATAATTAAAAAAAAAAAAACATAAATGTTATGAGCCAAAGCTCAAAATCAGAAGGCTAATGTCTGATAAAATCAAAGATGTAAAATGCTTCAAGTTGGGGAGTTCTTTCTTCCCTCTGCCCCTTTATTTCTTTTTATATTAAGGAAACCCTGACCAGAGTAAAATAAAACTTCAAACTGAAGACCAAAGAGAAGCTGAGCTTTTTTTTCATTCTGAGTATAAAAGAATGAATAATTACACAGTTTCTACAAATACCATCAGTATATTTGTAGAAGTCAGTGTAATTTCTTCAAGTAGGATGG
The DNA here is from genome assembly GCA_013399835.1 of Leptocoma aspasia. NCBI lineage: Eukaryota > Metazoa > Chordata > Aves > Passeriformes > Nectariniidae > Leptocoma > Leptocoma aspasia. Next base: position 4,052,274 of record VXAX01003556.1, read on the forward strand.
AATCAGTGTTATTTCTTCAAGTAGGATGGAAAAAAAATTCAAAGCAAGTCACAGAGTTATGATATGTGATATTACTTCCTTGTTTCTTTGTAAAGTTCAAGGCATGGTTATTGTAGCTGAAAGCATTCCCTCAGGGTTCTTAACTAGCTATTGAAAGTGGACTTCTATTTCAGTTTTGAACATGGCCCAGGATTTGCAACATCCCATCTACTTTTTCCCCTCTGCATTCCCGATGGTTTTGTTTGATAAGTTGTGCTTTCCTGATTTTTTTATTATTGATTAGAAATCTGAAGTTTGCCAGGCAAGTCCTTTCTGAATTGTCTTGAATAAACTGTTCTTGACTTTAATGGTGCTGCTGATTAAAGGCTTTACCAATGGCCTAAATTACTCTTGCTCTAATGTAACAAATGTAATTTTGTGCTTCTGTTTTTTCTTTCAAAAAGGGCAAGCTAATTATTATTCTCTCTCCTTCCCTATTTTCTCTCCTGCCCCTTCCTCCCCCTCATTTCTTTTGTTGGTAGCCAATACCTCTGCTGAAACAAAAGATGAATCACTCCATCACAATGTCACAGGAGCAGATTGCCAGTTTTCTGGCCAATGCTTTCTTCTGTACTTTTCCACGTCGCAATGCGAAGATGAAGTCTGAGTATTCCAGTTATCCAGACATTAACTTCAACAGGTATGGCACTTGGCAGTAAATGAACCTGATAACCCTGCCATGAAAATATTGTTGTCCTTTAGGGGAGAAACTTGTTTGTTTCATGTTTCTGTCACTAAATTCACTAGTTTGCTCTTTGTCTTTTTTTCCTATTATCTCTAAGGGACAAGAAAACTGTGCATCTATGTAGGAAAGAATCTTGTGCGCAGGAAGATATGATTAATATTCCAAATTTTCTTTTGTGCATGAGCATGCACAGACACACTCTTGCCCTGGCATAATTAGATTGATAAAATTCCATCCCTCCTCATAAGCCAATCATCTGCAAATGGTATATCTTAGTTGTGCTTCACGTGTTCTATGTGTATTTAAATTAAAGGTTGGCGTTTCCCCAGCCACGTTTCTGTTGTTTCCTGTGTCATCAGTGGTGATCTGCACATTAAGTCATATCAATAGGACTTCATTCTTCAGCATCCATACTATTATTTTAAGGCAGTTGTAAAGCTGCATGTTAAAATTAACCTTTTCTTTTTGCTGCAAGTTAGCCTAAGAAGGCCACAATAAGAATTTACTTAAAGATACTTTGATGTCTAAGCAAGCATTTAGTCTTTTTTTCTTAGTACTAACTTAAAACCAGATTTGATTAGAAATTTTCCTTCACATCTTTTTTGTAGTTTAAATATGCTTATTTCAATTTTAAATGAGGGAAGTAGATGGAGACATTTTCTGCTGCAGAATACCATGGTTCACATGGACTTGTAGGTTAGAAATACAAGTTCCTAGTTTTTTGGCACTTCCATGCAAGTGTAGGTGAACCTTAAGTTTATTAGGCTGAAGCTTGGATAGATTATTGATCTAGAGTTTTTCTTATTCTTCACTGTTGACAGATGTAGTGTGTGTGCTCTGACAGCTGAGATGAAATATAAAAACAGTGTTGCCTGTGATCCAGCACACATGGGTGCGTGTATTATGAGAGCTGTATCAGACTAGGACTTCCCAGAATAAATTGTCAGGCATGCCAATGTACTGATGATGGTTTTGGCAGCTGCTGCCTTTAAGGGCCATCACAGGTTTGTCCATATTGTGTATTTCAGAGGAGAGACCAGGGTCACTGTCTTGGTGGTTATCCCAAGAGTGCAGTGGGTTACAGAAGAGAAGTGTGGGTGGACATTGTTGTGCCATACAATTCAATGTATTTTTCTACCAGTCATTCCTAAGAACAAATAAATGGAAAGTACCATTGGTGCATTAAAAAATACTGATGTTCAGAGCATTGAAAGAGGAGAGTGAAAGGTCTGGAAGGAGTTCTCTTTGACTGCACACTTCTAGCTGTATTTTGTGGTATTTTTAAAGCTACTGTTTTTTGTTGTAATTTAAACATTTTATAAACCAAGCAGTTAAATTTTGCAAGTTGGATAATTTCTTACCAACTATAGAATAAAATGCTGTTAAATAACTGTAGTAAATTCATATGCTCCTCTATGAAAATTGCAGAGCAATGTAAGATGATAGTATGAGAGTGCACTACTTGTGGTTGACTCAGGGCATAATATTGTAATATTCTAAATAAAAACCCTTGGCAAATTATTAGGTAAGTATTTTCCTGCCATGGACTCAAAGAATGACCAGTATCAAGTATTAAGCATTCAGAATTTTCTGCTCTGTTCCAGTCAGTCCAACATTGTTTTCTGCCTTGGCTGCCTGGTGCTATCATAGTAAGGTCCCACAATGTTATTTAGAAGGGGAATAGAGCAGACAACCTTCAGGCCTTCCTTTAGCATTATGAATGAGGTAATGCTCAGCTTCAAGTCACATAGGGTAGAAAGCCACTTTTATTTGTGCAAGAACAACAATATTGTTGCCAAACTGGAGAAAAGAAGGGAAGCTAATGTCCTCTGGTTATTGAGGATTAAAAGTGGCACTTCCTCAGTCCTTGCCAATTTATGCATTTATTAGATAAGTACAGTTTCCTTTTCCATTCTTTTTTTTTACTTAAGCGTTTGTTGCACCAAATCCACACTCCTAAATCCCCTGTATTTTGAATTTGATAATAAGCAGATTAGTGAAGTAGAATACAAGGTGTGGCAGACAGTGGATAAAATTTGATAGAATGTGTCAGTGAGAGTGGGACTGGTAGGATAAAAGCAAAAGGAAGAGTTGTGGACAGAGTACTACAAGACTGTACAGTTTTCTGATGCTGTATATAACCTTAGTTAAAATCTAAAATGAGGAAGGTGAAGGAGAATAGATAGTATCTTATGTTTTTTTCCTTCCTGTCAACCCTGTATTTTCCTGCCTGCACAGTTCCTTCTTCAGTAGCAAGGACAGAGTAAAGGGTCATGTTTTCAGCTATTGTTTCAGACTAGTAAAGATGCCAGGATTTGGTTCACTGCAGTGTGTGTTTTCAGCTTTTTGAAAAAAGCAAATTGGGAAGCTGGATGTACTCAAAATGCAGTAGACAATGACTGAAGTTAAAATATTTGTGACTTTTTTTCCTGGTTATAAAAATGTTTTGATATAAAGGCTTTGGAGGCTGCTGTTCTGCCCTGTCTGCTTAGGGATGGGCATAACAGATTGTTCACACACCAACCTTTTGTCCCCACAGTATTATGGTCTGTTGCTTTTTTCAGACTTAGTTCTTTCCTCAGCATAATTCATTTGCTACATGGCTGTGAATGAATGACTTTGTTCTTAAGGTATCAAAAATATTCTGCTGTTGTTCCCTAACAAAGCCAAATTACTGAGTGCATGGATGCTAGCATTTGAGGGGTTTTTCTTTAGAAAAGGTGGTGTTCCTTAATTCCTTTGTCCGTGTCCTGTCTACATTCATACAAAAGGCTCCCCTCCTCCCCTCAAATCTCTGAGACTGAAAAACTGAAATTTGTGACTTCTGAGTTAGAAACAACTGTGTACGTTTTCTTGTGGTTTTGGTTTTACACAGCAGTCTTTTATCAGGTCACTTTATGCAGACTTAAACATTAGTACATTAGTATATTTAAATGCTGATATGTTGCTTCTTTCCTCCCAGTCTTCTCCCTGCCTTAGGTTTTTATGTGCCATTAACTACCATATATTAACTTCCACCCCTACCCCCTCAAGGTACAAATCTGTTTGACAAAACAAGACAGTCACTGCAAGACAGTTTAAAATTTAAGACCCATAGAGACATGAGTGCAGCTGATTGGGAGGAAGGCTGTTGTATGTGTTAGTATTAACACACATCATCAATGCTTTACCTCTCCTCTGCTGCTGTTAGTCTTGCTAATGAGAGGAGAATCAATGTGGCCATTCCTCTTTTGACACTGAAGCACTTGGTTTAATGGTGTGTTGAGACACTGACTGTCCATTTTGATTCCTTATCTTGCTATAGACTAAAAGTCACCTGTGTATAATTAAATACTTAGTAATTTGATTGAATTCTTCCCTTTTTTGCTTGGCAGGGATGAGCCTATTATGAGTCTTAAGCCATTAATAACATAATTCATTTCAAATATAGTTGATAAAAGGGAATTCATAGTTTAAGAGCTTTAATATTTATGAATTCAAGTAGGTAGAATGACATCCATTCAGTGGCCAAACATTAGATCATACTAAATAACATAAAATATTGCTTCTGTTCAAAATATCAAGCTAAATTTAGAGTGGTCAATATTTCTTTTTAAAAAAAAAACTACTATAATATATGTGATGACAATAGATCAGGCAGCTTTATTCCAAAACAGCCCATCACAAAAGAAAGAAATAATTGAATTGGCCATTTTATTTATCTTATTGATGTGTTTTTCCTGGAAGTTGCATTTTGGTTGAATGTAGAGCCTGAATTGCATTGACTCTCTACATTTATGATGTTGGTTGCAGAGTTTAAAATAGTTGATTGTGGTGATGGTTGTAATTCCACTATAGATACTACAGAATTTGGTAATTTAGGAAACTGTCTAGTTTGGTTATATGTGAAAGCAAAATGTGAGGGAAAAATATCTGCAATATTGAATCAGTGTTCTGGAAAGGACACAGGTTTGTCAAGGACCTGCTCTGTTTCTGCTGTGTCCTTGACCTGCTGCAGATCTGTTTCAGCTGTTGTGTCAAGTTAGAAGAACTCTTCCATCTTCCTTGTTCAAAAACTCCGTAGTTAACCTGGAGATGTAATAGCTCCCAGTGAAGGCTCTGGGGTTGAATTCATAACTGAAGGCAGTAAGTCTAACAGCATGAGCCTGGTATATCTTCTGGCACATATATTAGTGCATGCTCTGGTCTGAAACCACCAGTATTCCACTGGGACTGAATTTCTTCATCTTTATCAAACCTTTAAAGTAATTTCAAGTGATTGGAAATGAGGAGGAAAGCACACTAGTTAAGATATATATCTTTTATGGAATATATAATATATGAAAGGAAATGGGAAACTGTATGGTACATTTATGCAGGAGAATTGAAATCTAATTTAACAGTAATGCAATTATCTCTCCATAAACAACATCAATTTCATAACACTAATGAATATTCTCTGGAGAATAGATTATCTAATGACTTCGAGAGAACTTGTTTTGGACTGAGATGTATTGTTCCTCTGATAAGTGGTTCTAGATTTTCTTAGTTAAAGGACACTGATCCTGCAAAACTTATTCTGTTATGTCTGCTTTGGGCATGTGAACTGATTAGCCTTCAATAGATTACTTTAAGTCGAGTATAATTTTCTATAAAAAAATTTAGATCAACATTTGGTAAACGTGGAAACACTCTTTAAATAGACAACTTCAAAAGGACACTATTTTTATGAATCTGGCATAATTACTTTGTTAGAGTGATTAAAACAGTACTGAGTGGCTTTTAGCTTAGTAAATATAGTAATGTAGTCCAGAACTTAGTTGTACCATGCTGTTGGTTGTCCCTTGTTTTAGATCCCCAGGGTAGATCCCCACTGTTCTCTAGTGTTGGGTACTTGCAGTTAGCATCTTATCATTTCATCAAGGTCAGATATCAACCTGATGCATTTTAAGACTCATAAATCACCAAACCTTTTGTTAAAACAGATTTACAATGCACCAAGTTACTTGGCACAATAAACAGAACGACAAAATGAAAAGCACAGAGAAGAGACATGTGAATATACGGGAGTGTCTGAGATGAAAGATAGTTTTTTTGCATCTAAATTTCCCAACAAAATTACATTGCTCCATTTTTTGTTCACACACATCTTAAAAGTCATTATTTAATCTAAAGATGAAATTCTAATTCAATGTAAGGTTATTGAAGAGTGCTGTGTTCTTAAATAACTTCTCAGATGACGACAGCTTGTACCTATGACACATCACAGTAAATAAGAAATTGCCCATGAGGTTGAAATATTGAATGTTTTGTTTTTCTTCTCTTCATATGAAGGAAATTAGAAAACTCTAAAATGCCTCCTTTATAAGCTGAGAGAAGGAAGGCCATTTTAATACAGAAAGACAGATTTCATGTTGAGTGGAAGAGGCACACACCAGGCACCAGAAAAGGACAGAGGTTGCTGTACCTGACTTGTGTTAGGGTGTGCTCTGTTTTTCTATCAGGAAATGCAAGATGTGACATTTTCTTTTGTTTTGTCAGAGGGATAATCAGTTTGCCTGCCTTTCATCTCTCCGGAAGGAATTTCTCATTTGGAATATTCTGCTTTTGATTTCCATTAAGTCCAAATTTCATAAAGTAAAGTTGTACTGAATAGTTTTCCTTCTAATTCTCACTTAAAATATTCTCAGTGACTGCAGGACTTTCTATTAAGGGTTTATATTTTATATTGGATATAATAATGTCCCAGCTTTGCTTGACCTTTGATACACTAATATCTATAGGCAGTCCTTAATGTGGATGTGACTAAGGTTGCCTTGAGCACAGTTGAATAAAAAATGTCAAATCATACTGAGAGAGAATCCTTTTGGAACTGTTTTGGTAAGCTGTACTTAGTATCGGAAGTCAAAGCTCAAAAAATACTTCATTAGAAATATGATACTGGTTTTGAAAAAGAGAGAGTTTTATATTTCTTGTTTGTTCCTAGAACTCTACTTTTTTATTCCAAGAGGTTGGGAATTGCAGGACAAAGATGGAAGAGATACTTCTTATGTGCTCCCCAGTGCAACTAGTGCAATCCTAAATGATGAGGTTATTGGACCATTCAACACTATATTAGTTTTTCCTTTAGGGTGCTGTGTATCAGCCCGAAATTTCAGTGGTTCCCATTGAGGATGCTCAGCAACTGAGCATGCTCAGCCACTTAATCAAAATAGCCCTCAATCATATGGAGGGCAATACAAGTTTGACAGTAACATACATAAGCATATTATTTCCACTCCTACATGTATATATACATCAGGTATGCATAGGCTTGAAATGGAATAAGCCAAAAAAAGCCAGAAAAAGCAAGATATTTGGTTTATTCTCTTTTCCAAGTGTTTTGTCATCCATTACCTTAGTCTAAAACTGTTTAGTGACTACCTGTGTTCTTGAGGTGGAAGGAAATGTCTATCCAGTATTTTCATTTCTGCCTTAACTTTCCATCCTTCCCCCTGCTCGTCCCTTTACTGGGTGAAATTCATCTATTCATATGACTTCTGTGTAAGTCCTTCTTTGACTTTTATTTGTAGGAGATCAGGTTTTAGTAAAATGTTTTGTACTTGTTCCGTTATCTTTATGAGATCACAGTAAAATATAAGAAACAACACAAGTGTTGCTTTAAGTCCAGTAGTAAAGACAAAGACTCTTTTTAATGCCTGTGGGGTAGTGGAGGAAACAGTACACGTGGTTAATTGTAGGGATCACAAGTACAAAATGGTGTATCCACACTTCTGCAGAGAGTACCCATGGAATGCCATGGATTTATGAATGGGAATTATTCTTTGAAGTATGATCCATACTGCAAATTTTTGCATATTGTTACGGTGTGTACACCTTTCTGAATCTTACAGTGGGTTTCAACTTCAATGTGAAGACATGATGATTCTCTTTGAAAAGAAACATTCAAAGGAAGCCCAGCCTGGGTATGGAAATATCGTTATGAAATTATTGAACTGGGAGATTAAATCACGTGATTGTAATGGCTCCTGCTGGAGCCAGTTCTTAGAGTAACATCAGGGGAGCAATTTAACTCCTTGGAAATTAAATTTTACAGGTAAATACTGTATTTGAATTTTCCCTTAGTCAGAAACAATGTATTTGGGAACGGTTTACTTAAGCTGGCTCAAATTCTCCCCAATAAACTCGATGCAAACCAAGGTTACTTTTGTGAATCTCTTAATGTTCTTAAATAATTTTTCTCTCGTGTTATTCTCCATGCACTCTTTGAAGTTCCTTACAAGTTTGAAGTCCACCTGCCTCAGCACTGGAAGGAGTTGGGAGTAGGTTCTTTGGAGCTTTTGACTCCAGCTTTAGAAGGTGGAAATGTTGGTTGCAAATATGACAATTTTGAGTTGACAGTCAAGACTGCAAAAACCAGAATGTTGATTGCACTTTTTAAATGCTTCTTTTTCCACCCCAAAATTTTTAGGAAGATGTCGCAGTTGTGCTAGAGAGCAAGACAGAAACTCACCAGCCAACTGTGACAATATGAAGAGAAAGTTTATTTTGAACACAGACTTTTATAACACTGATAGTTGCCATTAGCTGATTGGTTTTACGGTAATTTATCTGACTTCATTGGTGGCTTCAGCTGATGCAGTTCCAAGGACACAGTCTCTAAACCTAGCTATTGTTTACATTTCTTCTTCAGAAACTCACTATCTCTAAAATTTCTCTCTGGCTGTGTGAACACAGCCACAGGAAAATGCTTATGCAAAAATATGTGCATGTTGTTGTAGTAGTTGTTGAAATGGTATGAATTGTTACCTTGTAACTTTACTGTGTTTACTGACAGTTGTTTTACATTTTCCCAGTATTAGTTCTTACTTTTTTTACTGTTTTATTTCTCGTGTATTGTATTTCTCTTCAGAATAATTAAATATCTGAATATTTGCTAGGAAAGATTTTTCATTCAGCCACAATGACTTTAACAATCTACAATGTCATAAACACAAAGTTCACACATTTACTTTCTTATGTTTTAAAATCTCTGGCCTCAAATACCCAAATGTATCTCTGTGGAGGTCTTCCGTTTGATTAACATTGCTCCACTCACCTGGCGTGGCTGGAGAGCCAGAGATGAATTTGGTGATCAGTCCTGGAGGCTTTCTCAGCTCCTGTAGCTGATAAATTACTGCACGGCAATGGGAACGTCCTGTACAAAGCTTACGTATGCAGTTGCCAGAAAGATTTCAATTACTTCACCTGAAAGTGGACTTGCAGTGCTTTGCATCTGATTTACAGTGCAGTTCATTTGGATGAGTTCTTTAATTGAAATTAATGGGTTTTAGCCCTAGGTGGTTCTATCAGGAAATTATGTGGTTTCCACTTAGATTTTTGGGTGGATTTTTAGTAGGATCTGTGTTGCAGCACTTGAAGAATAATGTTATATAGTATCTTAGTGATGCCTTCATATAACTTTATTCTTCAAAATATTTGCTTCAAAAATAAAATTTTCATAATTTTGCCTAATTGATTATTTCAGAAATAAGGTTCAAAGTTAAAATGTTTGTAACTTTGCTGTGTGGTGTCTTCATTTAAGTTAATGGGGTAGGATGTAGGACCAGGCCATTTTTGAACCATGTAAATACCGCTTGCTTTTCCTGTTTCATTCACAAATATGACTGGTTTTAGCTTGATCTTCAGGCATAGTTCTGCACCTTTGCTGCCCAGCCTGCTGTTTGTACTGGATCACATATTGCCTTTGTGACATGAAGAACTCTCTGCTGAGAGTTTGCAATGTAAGCAAGATGTCACTTTGATGTGAAGAGGCAAAAAATTAGTAAAGGCATGATCAGGCTGACAGATAAATGAACCAGTTTAAAGGGTTTGTACGAAATGAGACTTCCACATAAGAGGTTGAGGGTAATTTAGGCAACACCTGCACACACATGCACACATTAACTCCTTTTATAAACTCCTTTTTGCCTCTGCAAGCTCAAGGCCTTGATAGAACTTGCATATAGGCCCATTTTAGAATAGACTGTAAAAGTCTGGAGTTTACCTTCCTAAAGTCCTGATTCACTGTTCAGAGAATAACGTGCTAATGAAATTAACCTCTGTGACTTAATATAGATTCGGATGCAATTGATCTCTTCAGCATGTATACATCATAAGGATTTTTAAATGCTGAAAAAAATCTAGTTCAATTCACCTCTCAGTATTTTGGTTTTAAAGGCAGATTGTCATTCCACTACACAGAAACAAATGAATAATGTTGTGTCATTGCTTTACTTAGACTGTTTATTGAGGGGGGGGAATCTTACATCCTCAGGGCTTTCAGTGGATCAGACATCTTTTAGTAAACTTCCTATTCAAAGGATATTATTTCTGAAGGCACTGCTGTTCTTCCTTCCAGATAAATTCCATTATGTGTTGCCAATAACAATGCCTTGTCACTCTGCTGGAAGTGAAATTAAGTAATGCGTGTTCAAGTTGCTGGAAGATAGATGATGCAGTAAAAGTATTTCAGCTAACCTTAAAAGAATACATTCACTTAATGGCTAAAAAAAGGATCCTTCATTTTAATGCTTAGGTTTTTTTACAAATGACTGTTAGACTGGCTGGAACAGCCCAGTGGATGGAGCCATTTCTGTTGGGGGAAGGTTATTTTCTTTAGAAATGCTGTTGTTGCAGTGCAGCTCTTGAAAGCAACAAGGTTGCATTAATTCTTCTGAGCAACTCACTGAGCTGAAAGGAGGGTCACATTTGGATCTTGGAATACTCAACATATATGTGTTCACCCCTTGATCACTTAATGGCCTGTTAAACATTTCACTTTGTTGCAAATAAAACTAGTAGCTTTCCAAAATGTTCATATTGAAATTACATTTCTTGGTATTAGAAAATTGGTGCAAGTGAGAGAAGCATTTGCTTGGCATCTTCATCAGAAATATAGCAAGTCAATAAACTCATTAGTCCTAAAATCTTGAATTACAGAGGGGCTGTCTAGAGTGTTCTTTCTACAGTACAGTACTTAAATGCAAGGCTAATGAAATGTGTGCATAGTAATTACAAAAAATCAAATTGCAATTAGTAAGTAGCACTAATTGCTCTTCACTGTGTCCGTGAAATCTAATTGTTTGCTTTTATTTCCTGCTTTTCAGGTTGTTTGAAGGGAGGTCACCAAGAAAGCCTGAGAAACTTAAGACCCTTTTCTGCTATTTTAGAAGAGTCACAGAAAAAAGTATATCCTTTATTCTTTTTTTGAGCTGCAGAGCAGATAGATGAAAAATTTAATCCCATTAAATTTAGAAATGGCTACACAGCTATGATAGAAATATTTAACAAAAGACAGCTTGCAAAGTACACCGATTTTCATACTAATGGCACTTCTCACCATATATATGATGCATGCAAGCAAATTATTTGCCCAGAGCTCATTCTGTTTTATTTTTTCTGATAAATACATATAAATATATATGTGTATATATATATATGGAGTGTGTGTAAAATACAGAAATATATATATATATGTAAAAATGTTTGTATATCATTGTATAGGTGTGTAGATATGAATGTATGTATATATATAATGCTAGTAATATATGCAACCACTTGCATCACCACATCAGAGTGAGGATGTAGAGGGAACTTGGCACCATTACAGCCATTGAAATCACAGGCTTAAAGATTTTGAGTCAAGTTTCACCTTTCCTGCATATTTAGTCTTTCGACTATAATGTCTGGAGTTCTGAAGGATTTTCCCCTACTTGTGTTGGGTTTCAGGTTTTTCCCTTCTATGGTTCCAAAGCAAAGCTGTTTTTAAGTTTGCCCAGTTCAAATAAAACAAATGATAGCAGGACATGAGGTATCTCCTGCTCTTGGAGAACTTAATGCATAATCAGATCTTCTGTTATTACCACAGATTTGAACATTTGCATAAGCTTTCAAAACCAGCCTATTTTTGTGATAAATACCATAGATTATATATTGCATATCTGGGGAGAAAGAGATTTTACTGTAGTAGCATACCTCAGATCTGCAGCAATACCCTTACAATAGCCTTTTTTTAAAGAACTTTTTTCCTTACATGTCGGCATTTTACTATTAACTTCATACTTTCTCAGAAGGGTTTGTTTTAAAAGAGAGACAGATTTAAACTATTAAATATAAAAGCCCCTTACTTGGTTCACACCATCTTCATCATTTTAATTCACCACAAAACAAATGCAGCTATATCCTATTTCAGCTATCAGACTTTAAGCAATATCAATAAAGCTAAATCTCTGAGGTAAAAAGTAACTTGTGATCTGTGTGTGGGACTGGGAAGAGATACAGTGTACCAGCTTTTTTTAATACTTGAGTAATAATGTTTTTGTGCAATCCAAATCCTCAATTTAGGCAGCTGTCCCTGAGCCCCTGAGAATGTGAAATCTGATGGGAGCATGCTTTATGAAACTACCATATTAGATTTCATAACATTATAACTTCAAATAATATTTAATGAGATTCTTGAATGCTCGTTTCTTGAATTAAAAATTCCTATCGTACCTTTAAAATACCTTATTCCTTATTCTTTCTTTTTGTCCCAGAAATTAGTAAGGCTGAAGTAACTTAGCTCTATAAATTAGTGTAACAATTTTGTAGCTCTTTTTATTGTAAATAATACTTGAGTTCTCTGTAAAAGAACACAGTGGAAACTGAAGACTTTGTGCTCAAAAGCTGAATGCTTGATTTGCAGAATACCACAACTGATACCAGAATTCCCTTGTGAAAGAGCACTTACTACTATGCTTGAAAGCTGTGCAAATTTTTCAGAAAAAGTAACCCTTTTTTTAACCTAAATTTTAAAGCAAAGCATAGGACCACTTAAGGCTTTTTTAGAAGGATGCATTTGCGCTTTACAATGTTCTGAATGTTTTCATAAATCATACTAGATTTGCTGTAGCAGAGAAATAAGTCTTAATTGAAGATTTTATTAAGATGATATTACCTAATAAAAGGTTGGTATTTTCTTTCTATTACAAAACTGAACTTTTTTGAGTGAAATAAGGAGAAAAGATGATACTGCATCCTTCCTGCAATGAGCAACACCTCCTCCTTTTCCCTTGAGGGCAGGAGTCTTTTCTCAGTTGGAATACAGTGAATTTCACTTGTATCCTGGCAGGGTTAAAAACTGCTTGATTTGGAATCTGCTAACACTGCATGCTTATTGACATAATCAGACTTTCTTGGAAATATGAGCTGCTGCTTCTTCCCTCCATAGGTTGAATACTCTCTGGATTGTCTGTTGACACTGAACACTTGTTGACTTTAAAGGTTCACAATCTCTTTTTCTCTAAAACAGCACATTTTACTTCAACTACTGGGTCTTTCTAGTAGTATTTAGTGTTGTTAAAGTAAAAATCAATTAAATAGTTTTTCCTAGATCTGGAAAAACTACTCAAACTGCAAAGTGGGAAGAGAAGTAATATTTTGGTCTTGATGTTACTTGTCTTCAATTAAAGCATGAGCTGTCAGGGGAAAAATCAGAGTCACGCTTGAGGAAAGTTAAGCTCTTGGTATCTACCAAGAATGATGTTTGTAATTTTCAAAGCTTGCCAGTTAAGATAATCTAAGGGCTAAGCTCCCACACTTAATACATTTTCCTTTGGGGTTGATTTGCCTGTAGAACCTACGGGATTGGTGACGTTTACAAGGCAGTGTCTCCAGGAGTTTCCAGATTGGGAGAGGTAAGTCAAACATCCTGTTAATGTAAGAAATTTCTTAAGTCCACAATGACTGAATGCCATTCATTTGGAATTGATTCATGTCTAGAAATGTTACCGAAAACGATCTTTGCTATGGACTGTTGCAGAAGGAAATACAGAGGGCAGTGGGTGAATTGCCACAAGTAGTTTGTGTCCTTAGTTTTCCCATATGTTTGTCTGTAAAGCAAACAAGTATTAGTTGAAGTTTTAAAACAGTAGCATATCTTTGGTGCTGTTGCTTGAGTGGGGGGAAAAAGGAGAGGGATGGCTTGATTTAAGAAATGACAGGAGATACAATGAACTATAGGTGATGACCAGCATGAGCACAAGTATTGCAGCTTCATTGCTGGGGAACAAGAAAAACTTAGAACTTCAGATTTGGGGTTTTATGGTAAAAGAGAAACTGAACAAATAACTGTGTTAAACTATAAAACTGTATAAACGTTGTTTTTTCAAGGCAAACGTTTTCTTTAATCAGTCAGGGTTTGGTTTTTTTTTTGTTGTTGTTGTTGCTTTTGTTTTTAAACCACCTTATATTTAAGGTCTGTAAGCAGTTGGGGTTTTGATGAATCTTATTTTAAAATGAATGCTTTTTTTGTGGGGGTTCTGAAATGATCCTTTCTGTACAATATTTTTCCTCAATGGTAGATCTCAGAAAAAACTATCTAGATTGCATGTCACCTATGAGGGCACCATTGAAAGCAATGGACAAGGTATGCTACAGGTAAGTGCATAGAACAGTTCATGTGGCTTTCCTGTTTTTGTTATACTTTCATGGTCTGCCAGCTTAACAAAGTTACTTGTTTATCCTCAGTTGACTTAAATGACAAGATGTTATGCAGCGTAAAAAAAACCTATCAAAATTAATTCTATGGGCAGTCTTAGTACTGTCAATGTTTCCCAGCTCATCTAGGTAGCACATGTACCTGTTACAGAAAGGGCTGACAGAAAATCACAAGTCCTGGACAGCTTCAGGTCTTCTGGTTCAAGCCAGGATCAAAGATTGACAAGACAAAAGATTCAGGCTGTGATCTTGATGACTTGTCAAGGGTTTCAGTTTATTTTAAAAAAATTATTCTTGTGCCCCAGACAGTGACCAGGTCAGTGATCCAGGAGACTTTCTTGCTGCTGCCAGCACCACTGTTTCAGTCTGGGACACAGTCAGCAAAAGAAATTCATAAGGAGGATGTCCTGTCCATGTCTACAGGAAGGAACACGTTTGAGTTTTCAAATTAGTTGTTTGGTTTCTGCTTTTCTTTAAAAAAAAAAAGTCTACCTTCTAGAATTCTTTTACAAAAAAAGAAAAGTAAAAATTAGAACTTTTTTAGCAGTTTTCACAGTTTTTTTTAGTCAGGGACAAGTACTGCATTGGAACAGGAGAAAGGAGACAAGGAGAATTTTTTTCTGCAATGCTTTTTGCTCAGACTTTAAAATGTCTCATAACTTCATGAAACTGGAACACTCAAATGTGTGCTGAAATTATGAAGAACTCAGCAATTGGTTAATAACGACCATTTTTCTAATGTTGCACTCTTTATAAGGGAGTATTGCCTAGGATGTGGTATTTTTCCTCTTGGCTATTTCAAGTCTTATCAAACAAAATATCTCTGCTCAGCTGAAGAGCAGTCACTCCAGCAGGGAGCAGGATGACCACGGCAGGACAATGCGGGAGTCCACAATGACCCCAGCCTCAGTGGGCAGGGATGGTGACAATCAGTCCCTGCTGACTGGCTGGTGGCCATCAGACAAAGGCAGGGTGGTGAGTCAGGGCACCAAGGACAGTGAGAGATGTCTGGTGAGCATTTGGGGCGTCAGCAGAGCACAGGGCTGGGCCTGGGCCCACAGGTGATGTGTCTCAGGTGAGGTCCAGGACAGGGCAGGTGTTTGTGTGGGACAAGCCTGGGGCCTCAGGGGAGCCTGCTCAGCACAGTTACAGTGCTTTGGAGCCCTGGCATGCTGAATGGTTTTCATACAATTTTTTTTTATCATAGTCAAGTTTAGCAAATCTTAAGCAAACGAAATGTGTTGGTATTTCCAGGATAGACTAGAGGAACACATGCTGCTGTAGTGGCTGGCTCTTGGTGTGCTTTGGACTCTGCCTCCTGGGTCAGTTTGTAATCTACACAGGTGTTCATGTCACCCCAGCTTCTGTCCCCCTCCTGTACCTGTGCTCTCATCAGCTACCTAAGTAAAAACCAGTACGAAGCTAATAGTATTTGAAAGGTGAAGTAACTTTTAAAAATTATAGATTTATATGGGCAGTTAATTTGAGTGAATAGTAATTACCTTATTGAATAAACAAACTCCTTTTAAAACTGTTGTCTGTTATGAAAATGTGATCTGCAAAATATGTACTATTGCAGCAAAAAATAGTCCAGAGCTCCTCTATTTCAAGCAGAAACCTGTAGTCAAAATGATTTGCCTTGTTCAAGTGCATTTCAAGGACAATTTGTAAGAGATTGTTCGTACATTTCAAGAAGAATTCCTTAGAGGGTTTTAGGGGTATAGAACTGTTACAGGGGCAGTGCTAATCTAAAGATACTTCAGTGTACACAGTTGGGGCAGAATGCTTTCCTAAGGACAAACTAATGATTTTTCAATGTCCTTAAAAAGAATGCTGTTTTCAACTTTCACATTTACTGAAATGTATTTTATTCTGAAATATGTGCCATTCAAGGGAAACCCACACGACTTGGATTTGGAGTATTTGAGATGAAAAATTTCTTTTGCTGTGTAGTGTCTCATTTGTCATAAGTTTTCTGAGAAGTTGAATGGAAAAAAAAAAGAGAGAGGCATGATCATGTTAATCAGTCTCTCTGCTTGTAGTTTTAAGCGACAGCAGCAGATTTCAACACAACTTTTTTTTTTTTTTTTTTTGCTTATCCTATCATAATCCTCCTGAATGTATTTTTGGTAGGTTGATTTTGCAAATCGTTTTGTTGGAGGTGGTGTGACTGGGGCAGGACTAGTACAAGAAGAAATTCGGTTTTTGATCAATCCAGAACTGATTGTATCAAGGCTCATCACTGAAGTCTTGGATCACAATGAATGTCTTATCATCACAGGTTAGTGTGTTTTTGTTAGTGTTTTTAGTTAGTTTTTGCAGAAAATGTTTCACATCAAATTCTGGTTTTATATGTACAGAATACATTTCAAGTTGAAGTTTAGTATGTTTAAATGCTGTAAGGATTACAAAAAAAAGGGAAAGAAAAGTTGATACTCATTTGACAAAGAGCCTCGTACTTCATCCCACCTAACACCACAAGGGCATAGATGTTCCATAGATGGTTTGTGAAAGGAGAAAAAATAAGTGACAGCCAGCAGAAGAACTTATTTTATCTTCTGTAAATGTGTTTGAGGACTTGGTGTCTTTAGCTAAAGTGCTGATGGGCAATGTAGGCAACAGCCACAGTTTTCAGCTATTAGCTGGTATTGCTCCTCTTATGTTAAAGGATTTGGGGTTTGTGTTCCTTTCCTGAATTTGTAACATTTGATGCGATCAGCGGGATGGAACACTCTTGAGAAGAGGAGCCACCTTCTGATTACCTAAAAGGGAAGGAAGTGGAAAAGTAGAAAATCTGCATCTATTAGAAAGGGGTAGAAAGCTAGGAACTGTCTCTGAACAAGATCAAAGTCTTCTAAGTTTGACATCTGTGTTTATGTTACTTGTAGGTTAGTTATGGGTTCCTAATTACATCAAAAACAACCTGCTTCTCCAGTATGTTGCTGAGGAGTTGTTCTTTTGCTTCATACTCTGTCATAGATCTTGGATTGTTTTATTATCCATTGGATTTAAGCAGCATCAAAAAACAAATGCCACTGCTAAGAACTGGAGCAGCCCAGGTCATTCTGCATGTCTCACTTCTATACATCAATGAGCATTTTTCATGACTGAAGAAATAAAATGATGCTATAATACTACTTTATTTACACTAAAGAGCAACTATACAGAAAAAATATATGATCAAAGAGATCCTGTGGGTAAATATTATAATAGACTATATTTTTCAGTCTGCTGTAGCAAAAATGTTTGGTTTAGTTACCTGAGCTGTCTCAAAAGTCAAGAGTTTCTATAGGTATCAGAACACATTTCTTGGAAAAATCCATCAATAGCGCTTCTTTCTCTCCCATGCATACACAGTAGAAATTTGAGCTTAAATCTTGCAGGTCTTACTCTGTCCTGAGTTATTGATTGTACTGGGCAGAGTATGTTTTGTTTTCAGTCTTATGCTTGGTAATCTTTTTAAGACAGTGTTTTATTTTGTTTTTCCACTCTGCCAGAATTAATGCCTTTTCTGTGAAAAGTTTTTGATAAATTGGCTTTTGTGATTACATTTTTAAAAAATGAGTCAGAAAAAAAGTTCTTGGCCATCAGAGACTTCTGTTCTGTATTTTGGATATAATACTATATTAACATATTTTAAGCACTGTCTTCTGGGTGAGACTTTTTTGGGAAGGATAAAAATAGAGCACAGCTATCAGTCTGGGTAATAACTGATTAGGGGAAAATACTGAATTAGTATTTTGAAAGACCTTCTTCCATTCCCCTGCAGACAAAAATGGTGATTTGGCATTGACCAGTAAAGGTAAGAATGTTTTTTCACTGCAGCAACATTTTATCTTCCTTGATATTTTATCTTTCAGTGTTTTGCAATTAGTATTTGGGATATGGAGTTCTTCTCTAATGGAAATATCCTTTCCATCATTTTTATTTAATCCCTGGAGCTTTTCCACCTTGGTTCTTAGCCAAGTCTCCTCTGTGTCACGATCCTCTTGATAAATTACATTCTTTGTGATGCATCTTGACTCGGAGGCCTAATGGGTATAACTCTGTAGCTTAAATTTGCAGAGGAGCCAAGAAATTGGGAGGTAAATTAAATTTGTTGTGATTTCACAGTATCTGGTTAAGATCACTGCTGTAATGACTATGAAATTGGTCATGCAGTCGAGTTCTTCAACACAGACATCTACCTACAGAAATGTCAGCAGCAGATTCCCACAGCTGCATTTCTGGTAGAACTGTGAATAAGTGTGAGTGGTTTTAATTCAGATTTTTTTTTCTTTCTTTTTCCCCCCCTGTTTTCTTTCTTTTTCCCCCCATGTGGAGCTCACACATCCTCAGGCAGTGTTAAGAGGAGATGAAGCTGTGTTCCTTGTTTGCTTTAAATCTACAGATTATCAATGGCCAGTCAGGACTACATCTTAGCAGGGCAGTTTTGGAGACTTCTGGCCACATTAGCCAGGCAGCAAATGAGATGAGATGGGATAATTGGTTTGGCTGAAAATTTACTCACAGAGGAAAATTGGTTTTTAGCTGGATTTAGCGGGCTGATCGTGCCAGTGTTGGGAGAGCCAAAGACTAATGGTGGTACAAGATAAGGATTGGAAGAACTGATTGAAAGGGAAAGAAGGACCTTCCTCTCACTTATGGCATTAAATGTGCCTTTTTGTTGGTGACTACAAAACTAAACTCTTGCAATTTTCACATCTACTTTTTATTTAGTGCTAGTGGTCCTGCCTCTTCAGGGGTATAATTTCTAGCTCATTAGAAATACTAGAGGAACACTATGGATTTTTCCCAATCCCTGCAAATGTTACAATGCTGTACAGATTATATGCAAATGTAAAGCTAGACTATGGAGTCTGAGAAAGATATATTTATTTTTAGTAATAATTGCAAATCTGTCTAAATTAGTGAGGTTCCATAAACACCGACACTTGGAAGTTTCACTTTTTGTCTGATGCTGTAACTTTTACAAGTCTCACAAAGGATGGATTTTTGAGTGGTAGTTGCATATGCATTCTTTTGACTTTAGGTAGGCTTTTCTAGGTTTTGTAGCTTGTTCTTAAAGTTCTGGCAACTTTATTTGTCATTTGGCTTTTTTTACCTCTTTATTTTTTTTAATGGGAAGAAAAAGGATTCATGAGAAACATTAACATATCTAGCTTATCCCATACTGCTTCTGTTCTCCCAGCAACAGAAGTTTGTATCCCAATAGTTCACAGGCAGAAGTATTGCCAGTCAAATAATCATTTTTGTCTGACAAATTTCCAGAGCTTCACTTATGAAAACTCATTGATTTTCATTAACTTTGAGTTTCTGGGACATGACTTTAGAGTCTGTGTGATTTCCTTGAGTTTCTCCATTATTGATTTTTTTTATGGATATGTGTGTATATGTGTGTATTTTCTTGTTTGTTTGTTTCCTGGTGCTTTTGTCATCATCCTACACTTCCATAAAAATTAATGAAAACAACGAACCTTGAAAAAGCCAGCCTAATACTTTATCATTTAATCTATCTAGATACAATATCTTCATGACCTAGAGTTTTCTTTCCCCATCTTAGACACCAAAGGAAATGCTTCCTTTTTCAAGCTGGAAGTTTTGTTAGGTTGTCCTCTAAAGAGAGCTCTCATAAGAGTCACACACTTCCCTTATCTGTCTTTTCTTGCTCTGTGCTCAGACATTTTTACCAAGCCTATCAAGAGACCTGAATTTTACTCACGTCAGGAAAAGTCTTAGTGAAGGCTGATAGCCTGCAATTCAATTAGAAGACTGATTTCTGAATGTGGAAGCTGCTTGTGGCTGTCCTTTGTCCAAGGGCCTGGATGTGTGTGAATACATAGACGTATTTTGTTATCCACATTTTTCAGATTTTTTTTTTATCAGGAAGTGAACTCTGTGAGGAATCTCTTACCATCCCACTCGTTTTGCATAGAAACTTTTCAAAATAGCCTTCAGTGAGATTTGTGTGCCCTCAGAATGATTAATCTTCTAGACTATATAAATAATGAGTGGGTAACAGGGCAGATGAGTTAAATGAGCATTGATAAGTCTTGTCAGTTAAAATTAATATGGGTAAATGGGGAAAATATCTTGACGTATATGCATCATTGTAAACAGTTTTTAAAAGCTTGTTTCCTATGCTTGAGACTACTGGAGGTAAACATTCAAATTGCCTTGTCATTGAGGTTTAAAGTTAATAGTTTCATGTTTTTGATTGTTCAACTTCAATTGCATTTTTATTTAGAGATTGGAAACCTCAGATTAAATTTAAACATTTGTATTCTCAGGGCATTGCTGATCTGTGCAATAGTTAGTCAGTACTCTTGTCTTAGTAATCAGATGTTTTATGCTGTCAGCTTGCACTTCTTTAAAACCTATTTCTCCCCGTTCTATTTATAGGCACAGCTGGTATCACAAATTAAGGGATTGCTTAACAGTTCTCTTCTTACTCTTACTGTTTGTAATTGTGCCAAACTATACCTGCATGAACCTCCAAACAAGGCAGCTCAGCTGGTCAGAGCATGGTGCCAATAGCACCAAGGTCGTGAGTTCACTGAAGAGTTGGACTCATGATCCTTGGGGGTCCCTTCCAACCCAGGCTATTCTGTGATTCCTTCTGAAACTCAGCTGTTGTGAGCTCAGAACAGGGAAAAGGTGTGATTTTGCTGTGGCATTACTTCAGGAGTATTTCTCTGAAGCATTTGTGCAATGCCCGGGTTTTGAAAGCAACGTCCTGAAGCTTTATAAAATGAGGTGAAAAGCAGCCTTCTAGAAAGGTTATGATCCTTGTTCTCAGTTAAGAATCACTCTGTCTTGTGATAAACCTTTGAAAAGGAGTTGGTGTAGCAGAGCGTAGTGGCTAAAATTGGTGGTGGCCTTAAGGAGCTACTTTCTGATAGCTTTTAATACTTGCCAAGATACCCTTTTGGACCTTTTCAAGAGCAGCCAGGTGTGTTCCAGACTGTGGTTTTTTGGGTCTTTGTGCTTTTACAGAGGTAGTTTGTTGGTGCTGACCACTTTTCATTATATACTGGGCAGCATACATAGATCTGCATTCGTAATGTTCTGGGGTGGATGCTGCTCATCCCCTGTGGGAAGGGAGCTTTACAAGAAAATCTTGTATTCATGGTGCAAGTACAAATTCTGTTTCCCATTGCTTCTGAGAGCTGTGTGTTCATTTGGAGAAGCAGTGATTCCTATCAAAGATTTGCCAAGTGAAAAAAATGTGTACAAATTTTATGTGTAATCTGGAAAATCATTTGTTTCAGGTACTGAGCAGTACAGTGAGTACACAGGCTATGCAGAGACTTACCGCTGGGCGAGGAGCCACGAAGATAAGACCCCTAGGTAAAGTTCCACATAAGTATTTTAAGTGAAGGAAGAAAGAAATGTTAGAAATATGAAAACCTATAAGTATTTCCTAGCATTTGCCTAAATAGGATATTTGCTTGATGTTGCTCTCTTCAGTAGAGCCAACAAGCTAAGAAAGTTATGTCATACTGGTATTGCCATACGAATGCTAATAAGTGGTACCTGTCCTTATGTCAGTTCTTAGACCAACATCTTTTACCATTTAGAGATATATGTATTTATTGTACATTTTTGTTAAGATACTGACTGAACTATGGTTTGCAATGTCACAAGAAGTCTGACAATGATACCTCAGATGTCACAGTGCAGCTGATGTGTGGCAAAATAAGAATCAACAGCATGAATCTGAGTAGAAAGCTCTGAGCTCTTGAACTTATTTCTCCAGCAATGTCATTAGAGTGTATACACAAAATTACTCATTTGGTATAGAAACATACACAGTGTACTCTCACTTAAATGTTGGAAGAAGACAGAGAAACACTGACCTTGCAGTGTTCTTACATACTTGATAAATAGTGCTGTGTAATTAGATTTGTTTCACGTTCATGTCCAAAGTCTAGCCAGAATATTTCTAAATTTATGGGGAGGCCTGTCTCATTTCTGATTCTGCTTTCATTCCCAACCCACAAAGAAAAAGTATTCCATTGTCTGTTGAGTTCACCTTTTCAGCTGCTTCTAACAGAGAAGCTCTGAAGGGAATTGCTCATTTTGAATCGGGGTTATATGGCTGATATTAAACAACTAATGTCATCTACTTTTCTCCCCCCTCCAATTTTAGGGATGAATGGCAACGACGCTACACTGAAATTGTTGCTATAGATGCATTTCACTTCAGACGTTTCCTTGATCAATTTGGTCCAGAGAAAATTAGAAGAGAGCTCAACAAGGCCAGTAACTTCTTACAACAGCTTGTAGTCTAATGTTTATAGAGCCTTTTCAAATATTTTTATGTTATTTTCTTCATCTAAAGGAGTTCTTACTTACTTGTGTCTCATATGACAGGGTTTTGCTCTCCAATCTTAAAGCAAAAGATTGTCAAATATATTTTTTGTCCTTTGTTGTGCTATTCCAAGGTGTATTTTATATAACTTTCAAAAATATAAATGAAACTTGGATATACATTTTGTTAATTCTTCCCTGTCCTGCTTCCAAATGACAGGCTGAGAGTTGGGGTTGCTCATCAAGGAGAAGAGAAGGCTTTCAGGGAGGGACTTTTAATATGGGTAGATAGTAACAGTAAAAGGGGCAGTGGTTTTAAACTGACAGAGGACAGGTTTCAATTAGGTATTAGGAAGAAATTCCTTACTGTGAGGGTGGTGAGGCACTGGAACAGGTTGCCAAGAGAAGCTGTGGATGCCCCATCCCTGATAGTGTTCAGTCACAGGTTGGATGGGGCCCTGAACAACCTGAGCTAGTGAATGGCATCCCAGCCCATGGCAGGCAGATTGGAATGAGGTAATTTTTAAGGTTCCTTCCAATTCAAGCTATTCTATGATTCTAAATGGTGAGTCTAAGTTCTTTCCCTATGATTGGTGCTGTTGAATCCTTCTCAGCTGTGCAATCAAGGTGGAAAAGGAGGTGCCTCATGTTTTAACATGGGGCAGTTCATAAATATGGTGCCACTTGCTTTTCTTCCACCTTTTTTCTTTGTTCTTGGGGTATTGACATATTGCCTGGGAGTTTACCTTTCCCTATATTGGTGTCTTTTTGAGATCAGATCCAGCTGTTCATAAATCCCCTGTATTTTCACAATAAATAAATGCTGTTGTAACTATGTATGTGTGTATACATGCCAGTATAAAATGCTTATAGTCTTCAAGAAGCCTGACAATGCAGGCCAGTTTTAATCCTTTAAACAAAAACTTCTGGGCTGATATTCAAAACTACTAATAATTCTTGCAGATTATTAATCATTATCATTATATATTCAAAGTTATCAGTCCTTGACCCTGCCCTAAGTCAGCTGTGTGTGTACAAAACTGCACTTTGCAGTGACTGTGGTCCTTGATAATCTTACACATAAAAGTTGCCTGGCTGAAGAGCTCTTTGACAAGGGAAGCTGGAACTGTGGTGGACATTTTTTTTCTCTTCTCTGCCATTCCTAATTTGGGATCTTGTCCTTAAGTAAGATATTTGAGATATTTCCTAGTCCTTGGTCTCTGCCCTGGATTACATGCTGCATTAATGTTTGGGAACACTGGGTTACTTTCCCAAGCTGTGGCAGGTGCTTTATCATCTGCATAGCCAAGGTTTTCCTGTCACTCGTTTTTCTTCTTATTTTACTGCTGCTCTTTAGTTGAAGCTACAGCAGTCTTTTCCCAGATTTTAAGATTGTACCTTTACAGGGACTGGTAATTACCAGTGAGCTGTTTATGGTTATGAGACCTTAGCTTTCAACCTGTGCCAGTGTTTTCAAGGCCTTTGCTGTTATCCCATGCACAAATTTTATCTGCTCACATGCTGTGTCTGGAATCAATCTCCAGTTCACAAAGCAGATTCTCCTAAATTAATAAGAAGGTTAATGGGCCAGAATTAGGGGCTTACATGGCCAGTATAAGACAGATGTATTGAGAGGTGTGTGGCCTGTTCTAGCAGTGGTAATGCTGTTTTTACTGGGCAGTGGAGTACAAGACTGCTAATTCAGTTATACTCCGCTAGTATGCCAATTTTTGGGATTAAAATGTGCTGATGAATCCCCTAAGTGTGATTCTACATTTACAGATGCAGTGGGCCTCTGCTTTAGCTTGGGTGTTGAATATAAGAGCTCAATGCTACTATTGTTAAAGCCTCCTGCTTTCCGCAGTACAGGAGGGTATAGAATATTATAGGATGTGCTTTAAATAAATTCAAACATAGGAACACACCGCCCTAATTCTCAGCTGGAAAGGGAATGCACCCTCTTGAAATGATGTGCAGTGCTGAAGGACTAATTTAAATTAGTTGTGAAACCTTAGCATCTTGACTAGAGTAACATTCATCAGCTTGTTTCTTCATGGTTGGTAATGAAATTAGCCTTAAAAAAGACAGTTAAGTACAGTTTGTAAATTTCACTGATATCTTAGTACAAAATTCTGATTACCTACATCAGTGAATTTATGATCTGCCTACAATTTTCAGTGTATTGATTTGGTTTGGATTTTTAAAATAAATTATGGTAAATCACTGCAGTGTTTATAAGCTGTGTTGGTTTGGCTCATGGTTTTTTATGAGGACTGATTGGTATTTAACGAAAATTTTAAGTCTTGAGTTAATTTTCTGTTCAGGCTATCCTGAAAAATTTCCTGTAGCTGTGATGAAATGCCTGGGACTCAGGACCCGCATCTTAATTTTTAACTTGGGTTCAAATAAGGCAAAAGCATTCCTGCCTTACAATCTTTTGTTATTGATATTGAATTTAAAGGAAGACTAATGGTGTATTGAAGTAGTTTGAATTCGGTATTGCTGGAAGACAATACTTATTTTTGTTATCATTTTATTGTTTGAAAGTGTCTCTCAAATCCATCTCTGACTCTTGTGTGCATGCAGGCCTACTGTGGCTTCTCTCGACCCAACGTCCCACCTCAACATCTCTCTGCAATAGCCACAGGAAACTGGGGATGTGGTGCCTTTGGAGGGGACTCCCGATTAAAAGGTAAATGGTAGCAATTAGTTAATGTTCACATTAATCAAATAACTACATTTTGGTCCTGGGCCATATGTTTTTGTTCAAGAACATTTTTTGCTTTTGTTCTAATTAATACATTTTTGCCAAGAAATAGCATTCTATAGAATTGGTTCATTAGTGCTGATCTTTAGGCCATGAGTAATGTGGCCTTAAACAATAAAAGAGCATTTTACTCTATTCTTTGTGCTTTAGACTTTTATGCTATTTTCAGTTTAAAGTTTGGGGCAAGCACGTGATGGTGAAATGCTGGGTTTGCAAGGACTTGCAGCACTGAAATCTTCCAAAACACAAACATGCAGCTTTAGTTCACAGAAGAACATGTTCATTGCAGTTGTCAGTCATATAAATCAGTTGACCTTTCTGGAGCAGTCTTTTTAGATTCTGCCTGAAATTCATATCTCTGCAAAGCTATTTAAAGTACCTGGTAATTTGCAAGGCTTCACAAATTTGCTGGCAATGGTTAATGTTTAGTTTTACTCCTTAATGTATTGCTCTATGCCAGAGAGGTTTCCAGTCACTCAGTCATGCTGCTTTCTTTCCTGACTTGCCTGCTATATCACTCACTTTCTCATGTTCTTTTATATTTAATTAGAGTATTTGTAATGCAGCAGATATCACATGCCTACATTCATTTAAGACCTTTTCCATCAATTCAAGAACTGATGGATCCTGACATATAAATTCATATCCTGGTTCATATAATCCTAAATAGAAATTTACATTTTTTTTTCTTGTTTCCAAGCATTTGGAGGGTATTTAAAATTTGCTTTTCAGAACAGCTTTAGGTAGCTACAGTGAGACAGTCATCAGGCTACCAGCTTCATTTCTTTCTTAATGTGCTTAATTCATAAAGCATCTATTTTTTTCTCAATGCTCATTGAATTCCTGGCAGTTGTTTTTTGATTTCCATTAGATAAAATAGGCTGCCAAATGCACATCTTATCAATATCAGGACTAGTATTTACTGTAGGATCTGAGCTTGATCCTACTTGATTTATGCTAGGAAGGTTTAATAAATACTTCAATTTGCATGAGATCTTGGATCTGAGCTGTAATATCCTGTGTATGTTTTTCTAAAGTAGAAGAAGGGATGTCAGTACAGCCATTGCTTCAGGTGCAATTCCAGAAGTTAAGTGGGATCACATCAGCTGGGTGCAAGGGCCAAGAGAGCTCAGATCCCTCCAGACCCTGGTACCACAGGCTCTATTACTCTTCCTGTGATGCTTCTTTCTGTATCAGTGGCATGGAAATTTCCCATGGTATTGTGTATCATTAATGTCCAGAAGACTGTGAAGTCTGATTCTCGACAGAAATTTTGAGTCTTGTTTCATAAGATCTATAGCAATTCAAAATAAACAGTAGGATATTTTTAACATCTTGTAAAGTGAAACTGCATTGTTTGTTTGGAATGAATAATATGATTCATTAGGTTCTGTTCCCCTATGCGAGCTAGTTAATTAGACTCTTTAAAAGCTAAACTACTGAAGCTTTACTAAATCCACAGCTGGTTCAATGCTTTAATTAAAATATCATTCCCAGATTGAGATTAATTTCACATGTGAATCATGTAATTTATAATTTAGGTATGGGTTTACAAGAGGAGGTTTTTTTGATTAAGGAATGCAGTGTTTTAATAGGTCTCTGTTTAAAAATGTGAAAGATTCTTGAGCTGAGCTCAGAACAGCTTTCTATTTAGCTTCCACTAGCAGGTGGTAATGCACTATGTGCACTGTTTTATTTAAAATTAATCTTTACAAAGACAATATTAATCACATTTTAATTAACTCTACTTACTGGGTAGAAAAAGGAAGAATTAATGTCAGAGCTGCACCAACAGGCTCTGAAGTAAGACAGGCTGCAGCAGATGAAATAGTTGCTGGGGTCCATTGTTTGGACTGCTGTAGTTCCCTGAAATGAACCTGTGATTGATTGCACACCAGGCTGGCACTCCAGCCTGGCAGTGCTGGCTGGTGAAAAAGCTGCACTCTTTAAGTTTGGTGCTGCCTAAAAGGGTCCTGGTTTTCTTCTCCCCCTCATTGTTTCTTCTCCCTCTTCATTGTTCCTGGCTCTGTGGTCTGGTGCCCTCCCTTGCCTCACCTCTGGCTCTTAGCAAACCCTTCACTCTGCCAATTCAACTGCTGTTCTAGCAGAAAACAATAAATCTATAACTTTTCTGCCAGTTTGGTGAATGGAATTGGTACAGTGATGTCTGATGAGCACCAGAGAGCTGCAGAAAAGTAAGGAGCTGGGTGAGAAGTGGACCAGAGCTACTTTCTCCAATTGCAGTGGGTCATTAGCTTGGCTCAGCAGCACTACTGATCAGTAGTCCAGATGATTTCTCAAGGTGAATCTTCAAAAAACTGTTTCCAAGATAGGAAACATTTTTCTTTCTTTTGCATATAGAGGAGCAAAGTCTGTCTATATTGTAATGTTAGCTGTTGGCAGAACTTGGGATGCAGCTTGGGCCAATGAGTTTGACAGAAAGCTGGAAGTTAAATAACATGAATTGCATTGCTGACATCACCCCTCACAGGTCAGAATAAGCCATTGTATTCCATGCTGCATACTTCTATTGTAGGTATGATGGACACCTTAAATTATGCAGGATTAGGCTGCAGAACCATAGTTCTTCTCCTGGAGCTAAAAGCTGCTTCTGCTCTCACTTTGCATAGCTTACCTAGTGGAAGGATTGGCTCCATTCCTTCTTACAGGTGGCACAGAATGGAAATTGCTAAGTGCTCATGGATGCTTTTTACCTCATGGATGCTTTTTACTCCACTGTAATACTTACCTACCTGTTGTTGTACTGCTTTGCAGCATCCACGTGGAAATAGATGCTATGGTTGCTTGCTGTAAACTTCATATGTGTTTTTTCCTTCAGCAAATTGTTTTATCCTGTGTTCATGTGCAATCTTTTTTCATTGTTTCAGCCTTAATTCAGATATTGGCAGCTGCTGAGGCTGGACGTGACATTGTTTATTTTACCTTTGGAGATGTGGAGCTGATGCGGGACATTTACAGCATGCATACTTTTCTCTGTGAGAAGGGCCAAACTATTGGTGAGCAAAAAGAAATCTTTGTGTGCATAGAAGAGACATGACCATCTCTATAAGTAGAAATTTTCCAATACGAATTCTTGCCACTGTCCTGAACACAAGCAAATGGGTCTCAGTTTATTTGTACCTTTTTTCAGAATGGGGAACTCTTCTGATTCAGATCTACTGCGCAGTGCTAATCAGTTAGAAGACTTCTAGATGCTTTTTTGATTCACTTAGGAGTTATGCTATAGAATTTGAAAAATAGAGTACATGTGGTAGGTAGAAGATTTGCAAAAGCTTTTGATATAACTCAGTAAAGCTTTGAAAAGGGAAAAGCTGCTTAGACATTCTTGATATAAATTTGTCTTCTAGTGGTTCTATCTTGATCCTGCAAGATGTGGTCTGACTTGTTATTCAGTTGCAATACAAGAAAAGCAGTGTATCCATTGTCCTACTGTAATTATTATGTGTCTTTTAATTTCTGGGCCACAAGCACAAAGCTGGGTAATTGGCAATACATTTGTAAGTAATATGTATGCAAGCCTAATGTTAGGATAGCTTGTGCAGGAAGTTGAGGGAGCCCATCCTACGTTCTGAGCAACCTGCAGACATTCCTGGCATTACACAGTCACCTGCTTCCTCTGTCACTGCTCATTTAGAGATGTTCCTAGCCACTATCTCAGTGTGCATGTGCATTTCTAGCCTTCCTTTGCAATCATACATTGCTCATATGGCATGTTCGTATGTGGTGTTTAATAATTTCTTTTTGGTTTTTGAAGGGGACATTTATAGGCTGTTGCTGAGATACTACAATGAACAATGCAGAAACTGTTCTACTTCAGGACCAGATGTCAAGCTGTACTCTTTCATATACAACACTGTTGAGTCCTATGCACATTCTACAGATGATGATGATGATGAGGATGAAGAAAAAGGGTTGTGTTTTGAAGATTAAAATAAATGTATTTGATCAGAATAATGTTTATCTCCTCCCACTGGTATATTGTGTGAATTGCTGGACATAATGAATGAGCTGGCTTAATTTATATTGACTGCGTTGGTAGTTATGTATAACACCCAAACAAAAAACCCCACAAACACCTTTGAGAGATGGGATTTATTTGTTTGATGGTTTCATACATGAAAACCTTGTTCATGTGTGTACAGAAAAAAATTCTTTGGAAAGTCTGGTTTGCGTTACACCTTGTTAAGTAGAATATTTTGGTACACAGGTATATTTCGCTCGAGATTGCTGAAAAACTTCAGATTTTCCTGTACTCCTTTACCTTTATTTTTCAGAGCTTCAGAGACTTCTCATGGAGGCTTAGAGCCGGAGTACAGACAGCCATGTAACTCCTCAGATGATGTTAGAGAGAAGCATTTAAATGATTGTTCTTACTGAAAATTGTCATAATCCTGACGAGTGCCAAGGTACCATCGGTGTTCTTACCAAAGTTTTCATTAATTTAACTTATAATGTCCTGGGTCTAATTTATTTTTTTAATAAATGGTTAAAAATTGAAAAGTTCTGGGGGAGCCAAGAATGCATTTTACAACTGCATAGTCTTTACCAAATTAGACATAAAAGTTAGCATAAAGCAGTAGAGAAAGAACGATGAGAGTGGGAAAATGAGAAATGTGACCAAAGCGGAAGCAGAGGGAAAGATTTTCACATGAAATTCTTCAATACCATTTTGTTGGTGCTATCTGGTACCACATTGAACAAGGTCTTAGGCACATTAGTCTGTTGGAAGTTTCTCAAGGTTCAGCGCTGCTGGCAATATTTGAGTTAAGGTCTGCTAGTTGTGTTTGTATTGTCATATCAGTTCTCCCTTATCTCAGTATACATATATGTGAGTATAAGATCCCCATGGGATATGTGAGTGAGGAAATAAATCACGTATCAGTGGGAGGAAAGTCTGCAGGCTACAGATATGAATGTGAGGTCTTGTTAGGAGTTTCTGCCTGTGTCATTTTAGACATGGGAATAACAGTGAAGAGTTGGCAAAATGTGTAAAACCCGTGCTTTTACTATCTGTGAATACCAAATTAGTGTTGCTGTAGTACATTAATAGTTTACACAAAACTGCAGATACATCTGTGATAAAACGTTTTCAGGTCTATGGTCAGGCCAAATCCAGTGAGACTTTCATCTATTCCTAGTTTAAGCCCAGTTTAAGTTTCAGCCCAGATTCCTAAGTTTAACCTCTTATGTGTTAGATTTTTTTGTCTGTCATAGTTGCTATTATGAGTTAGCAATACAAGTAAAAACTGCAGCAGGAAATGTAGTGACCTAAGATTCTTAATCAGTGAATCCTTTTGAGTTATGTCAGATAAAACTCTCCAAGCCTCAAACACACCATGGTAATTAAATGCTGGAAGCTGTTGGCAGTCTGGCTTAGAATAAATCACTCACTACTTGATCTGCTCTGGGGGAAAGCAACAGGAAAGACTCTGGGTCATTTATAAACACCTTCAGGGTGCTGTACCTTGGCATTAAGTCTAAGTGGGCAGCTTGCAGGTGTGTTACTTGGGAAGTGATGGACACAGAGGCTTCTTCCTGTTCTTCCCACCAGCTGTAGTTTTCTCCACCCCCATCCATTATAAGGAAAAGATTTTGGCTAGAATTTCAGGCTTTTTTCTGTGTTTGCAACCTGTGTCCTCAGATTTAGCAGAAGTCTTTTCTCCTGCTCCTGGTATTTCAGTGTTGGCTCAGATTCTGGCAATAGGAGTAGCTGTTTTATTAGCTCTTATTTGGGCATTTAGGTTCAAGTATGATAGTGCTTCTAGATGCATTGCCAATGATAGGTGTACCCTGTGAATTATGACAAGTGATGGAAAACTGGTGCTATCAGCCAAACCTTTTTCACCTTACTACTCAGGATCTCATATAGAAGAGATGAACGGAATTTGTTCCTAAACAACTGGAAAAAAATACAACAAAAAGCTTTAGATGGCTAGAAATAACCTCCCCTTTATTACATCTAAATGCTTCTTCATTAGTGCAATATTGTCATTGTGAGAAGTGATTGGTCAGGTATGAAGAATGTACCAAAATATGATGGAATTAAATTCTACTTCAACTCTAGAAACATTTAACTTTGGAGAGATTCTCTGATGATCATATAAGTATGCAGTTAAAAGAGTTCTTGCAATGTCAAGTGCTTCCAGGATAATCCTAGTCCTTTTATGCAGTCTGTAGTTTCAGTGATACTGAGCATTTTCTAATTTGGGGAAGAATGCCTTTTGTTTGAGATCATTCATTAGGATATGTTCACCATACTTTTTTCTCTAGTGAATTATGCTTGTATGGACAGGAATAAAGGAAAATAACTCCTTTTCTATTTCATGTGTTGTCTGAAAAAGAGTGATATATCCTGGATTCTATGGTGTGTTCCTGATCTCATAAAGGGCAACATTGTAAGAATGCTTTGGATATGATTTTGATCACAGGCAGGCTGAAGATTATTTTGTTGTTGTTGTTGTTTGTTTTGGGTTCTTTTAAAGCAAAAATAGCCCATAATTAGTTAACCATGCTGTTACATTCCCATAATGTTCTAATTCAGTAAAGAGCTGAACTGCCCAGGTTGCTGCATGTCAGCCCAATATGTGCTCTACATCTTTCTTTTTCTCCCCACCCACCACTCCCCATTTCCAAGCTCCCTGAAATATTTCCTTTAGCTGGCAATATCTTTGGTGCTCTGGGGGAAGTAGTGTGGAATGGAGATGCCAGTGCATCTCCTTGTGCAGCCTGGAAAGCTTCGGTTTCACTCTTCCAGAAAGCTGGTGGTGGAGTATTCCGGGTTTGGGATTTTTTTATTATTTTAGGTATGTTTGCTATATGATTTTCAATAAAAATAAACTTCCTACCAAAACTTTTGTTTTATAATTTTTAGCAGCTAAATTGAATACTTAATATGAAACAACAACAGGCAGTCATGTCGATTGCAATGTTGCCTCATAGTCAAGTTTGGTGTCTGAGCACTTCTGTTGTTCTACAGCTCTTGCACCTAAATTGCTCAGTTTTGATGTTTCCTTATCCAATGAGGAGTATCCAATACTGTATATATTAATTTATAAACTGTTGAAGTGTTCCTGACATTCTTCTAAACTTACAGTTTATGCACCATTATATTGTATTGATTTTTCTGGATCTGTATGCTAATGTTTACATAATTTTGTAGGAATACAATTAAAAAATTCTGACTGAAGCCATCTTGTGTAATTTGTCACTTAATATACTTTCCAGGACAGAAGAATTCCAGCACATTTGAATGCAAAGGGCATAATACTCCAGATAGTTCTAGCAGTAAATTGACACATAACACAGAGCTGAGAAATTTATTCTTCCTGTACAGTATTGTGGTGGTTGCTTCTGTCTGCATAGCAATGTAAAACACAATTAGCTACTGTAAATTGGAAGGGTGTCAACATGAGTGTGAGGTTTCATCCATGTATATGGCAGTATGCAGATATTCTGATGTTCCCAAGCTTTTGGTAAGCAAGTAGATGTTGGATTATTCATTGAACTTCATGAAGGAAATGCCACTAAATAAAAGCAAATAACCCCCTAAAAATATATAAATAATTAACGTGTTATATAAAGGTTTTTATGGTTTATAAGAGTGGGGCTGAGATCCTCCTAAATAAAACCATTTCAAACTTTTCCCAAAATGTTGTTTTAAGGAATTAATTTTTTTAGCATTACAGGAAATTAGGATAAAAATATAATTTGATTGTTCCTAAGGTTTTATATGTAGCTGTGCTTATGAAGTTTGCAGTGTTGATACTAAAAGATTTTGTGCATCAAACAGCAGCAATGGAAGCAAAGGTGGTGACTGACAGACACGTCTGGGGGAGCAGGAATGAGCAGGTGGGTTGTGGCTGAGCAGGGAGCTCCCTGCACTGTGCCCAGATAACTCTGCTCATGGAAAAGGCCAAAGGGATACCATTTTCACAAGCAGTGTTTGGCTGAGTGCTGGATGAGCTAGGGGTGGCTGGCTTTGGTTTTGTGACGACTGGGAAGGGAGAGAAGGGTTGATGCCCTTCATGTTGTACCTTGGAAATGCCAGGTGCAGGAGAGGCAGAAGGTGCTCCCATTGTGCTGCTGCAGTGCAGAGGCAGCTGCCAGTCTGTCCCAAGCTGTCACTGATCTCACTGTAATCAGCAAACACCCTCAGGAATATGCTTTGTTAATTCTTCAAAGCAACCGTAGCCTGTGGAGATAACCCTGGGGATAAAGCACAATTGCAAGGCCTGCTTCACCATGGACTTTTCCTGGTTTTCTCCATTGTTTTCCCACCTATGACAGTGTTTGGACAGAGGAATCCCAGACACCTGAATTTCACAACTTTTTATGTTTACGTTCACAGTCTGCATCCTCTCATCCTGAACAGCTTTCTATGGCAGAAGGATGGACAGATGGATGTCAGACCTTGGGATTCCAAAAGCTGTTACAAACTCTGTCAGGTTCACTGAGGTAATTGTACATTAGCCAGTGTAGGGTGATGCAATGTTTGCTCTGGATGGATGACTTGTTTTTTTTCTTTCTTTTTTTAATTTTTTAAAATATCTGCATAAAGTCATCTTTTGCTGTTTTGTGGCACCTCTGTGACAAAAGTGAGAACATCCATAAAATCATGGAGACTGCAAGATGCAACAGCTGTCTGAAATGTTTGGGTTTTTTAAGCTCAGAATTGAGTATTTATGATCTTGTTTTGTGCTAACAGTGTTTCATGCTCATTTATCATTGCTTAAGTGAGTGTGACCTGGAAGTTGCATAGGAGGTATTTGTCACTGATAACTCCATTACAGCAATACCATCAATTTCTGCTGAGCTGAGCTGTCAGCCGGGCTTTCATTGCGTGGTCCCGGTAAGTGGCACTCGGTCTGCAGTTAAAAGAGGCACTGGTGTGTTTCAAGTCCTCTTGGGGACACTGTGGGACACTGTGGGATGTGAGTGGGTGTGTACACACTCTGCTGTGCATGCACACACATTGAAGAAGCTTTAAAGAAGCTGCCATGAACTACCGGAGTGGGGATCATTGCTAATGTAGCTTATCAGCTGTAAATCTGGGAAGCAGGGGACAGGAACCTAGAGAGAGATTGCACTGTCTTTACAAGCTGGCTGTGCTTGCTGGCTCTCTGGTATCCACAGTTCATACACCTCAGCCTTTTGCAGTCAGCTGTCCTCTCTCTGATGGACTGTACTGCAAACTGTTTGCATAGCTGATGTGCCTAAAAATGACAAGTTTTTGTACTGATTTTTTCCTGTGGTTTTTATTCATTAATTAATAGTAAATTGAACAGGTGATATTAAAGATATGAGGGTTTTTTGCCCTTTGTTTTTAATTGTTGAATAGCTAAGAGGACTACTTTGATGTTAAAATTTTTAAAGAAATGGAATACAATGAAGGCATCTTTCCATTGGGTGTAAAACAGTAAGAGTATGCCTGGTTGGATAAAGGTTACTGAAAAGCCTCATCTCCTTCTGTCCAAGTGATAAACATTGTTTTGTGTAAACCTCCTCTTGGAAAATTCATGTAATGTTCAGATAAGAACCTACTTTCTCTGTACAGTACTTTCCACAGAGGCTTTGTCTATTCTGCTCTCAGTTGTTTTCACTTGGAAGGCCCAGTTCAGTAGCATTTTTTTTGTTTGCTTTTTAGAGATGCCTTCTCTAAATGATTGGAATTTTTATACTTGTTACAGCTGCTTCTTTTTTAACTAATATTATCAAAGTGAGATTCTGCACAGATAAAAGCTGCATTTGTTAAATAGAAAGGGAACAAAGGACCAGTGAGGCAGATTTGTTTTAAAAGTCCATGTTTAGAGTTGACAAGAAACAATAATGCAGTGCCACACATGATGTTACCAGTTTGGATCCAAGACATTCGTATGTGTGTTAGCATCTAATCACTGTCCCTATGCAAATCCTGAACTTTCATTCCAAAGCTATTTTTGTAGGAAGACAGTAATGACAAATTACAAACTGTTTGTTTTAATACATCCATATGTCATCACTTATTCTTTAATATGTCTGACCTTAGCTAAATGTTATGGGCATTATGGGTGTTTTTGCCTGGAAGGACAATGTTTGCTAGCTTTTGTAAACTGTAATTTACACTCAGAACAACATCTGGAGTGCATAAGGAATTAAGCCCCTGTAAATCCTGTCTGGATGTGCTCTGTAATGGCTTTTGAGCATCTGAAATCTTTTTCAGATTCAAAATTTCAGAGTGGTGGAGTGTGCTAGGAGGCTACAGGGGAAAACTGCAATCTTCTTGCTCAAAGACAGTGCTTTCACCTTTCTTTTACACTCACTTGATGGAGACAGAAAATTATTTTGATTGTGAGGGATCTGTTACATTTATTCTCAGAAATTGCTAATAGTATCTGTTAAAAAAATAAACCAGGAAAGCAAAGACAGAATCAGGGGCAAACTTCAGTGTTTACACATTTATTACAGTAATCTTCTGTAGTCATGCTCTCTAAATGTGATGCTTAGATTCTCTCAGAAATCATCATCAAGACCAGCTATAAGGGAGGCAGGGATGCATGTTCCCAATTAGCCTTTAGTGTCAAAGTTCGTAGGTCTTTGCAAAAAAGGCAGAAAACACTTTCAGGAGGCAATTGATTTTTGTTTCTGTGTTCCCATTTGCTGGGTTGCCATCTCCCATATGTTGGTGTCCAAGCAGAAACACCTGTATGGGTTTCCTTTGGTGCCTGTTTGATTGATGTTTTTCATTTGTGAAAGACTGATCCTGACAGTAGTCTTGCTTTGCTTACAGGGGAGAAAAAACACAAAGGTGATGTTTCTCTGAAAACACCAGTGTGGGCTCTGACCATAAGTGTCCGAGTAAGTCATGTCTATTTTGGAGCTGTGTGGGGAAATGACAAAGTTAAGCACCTTACATGTCTAGTATCTTGCAATTCTGGGATTGGAATAAGAAAAGAATTGAAAATTTTCTTCAGGCTGCCTGGTTGGTTCAAGTTGTTTTGCTTTGTGTACCTGGAACACCAGAGAGTAGGTTTTCAGTGAAAACCTTTCTTGTGCATCTTCATCAGCAACAATGTTCCCATATTAATGGGGTCCTCTTTTGTGACAGTGAATAACCAGGCCAGTGAGGAACTGGATCTGTGTGTTGAGAAGGCAGGGTGTCCCCTCTGGCACTCTTGGCCTTGCAGAACTGACCAGGGGGAAAAGCATTGTATTAAAAATGTCCCAGGAGTTTAACCCGCTCCACTCTTGTGGATTAATCTCTTGTGCCATTTCTACATCAGGTGTTGCCTATAAAGGGACGCTTAGGAAAGTTCATGATCCTGAACTGTGTGAATTATCACTAAGCAGAGAGAAGTTTTGTTTACTTCCATTTGAAAGGGGAAGGAGCTAAATCAAATCAATTAATTACTTGTGTCCGCTTAAGATTTAGATGTAGTTTATGACATCTGCTTTAGAGATGCTTTAGGTGAATCCTCTTCCATTGCCTTGCATCAGGAAGTTGATGGGAAGTGCTGAATTTGCTCTTTTTTTTTTTTATTTATTCATCAAAGCATCTTGGCATACCCGATGTAATAAAGGCACTTTACAGATCAAAGTGTTTCATCATGCCATAATGTTAATTTTGCCAAGATTTGAAGACTTACCTTTTCAAAATTAAAGGTTAAGAAAATTGCTGTGAATAGCTAAATCCTGTTATTGAATAATGACAAAATTTTCTTTAATGTACTAGGAATTGATTGGAACTAAACCAAAGTGTCATGAAAATAAATTAAGGTAATTCTAAGTGTTTCACACCCTTTAATATAAAGTACAAGGTCCTAAAAATTGTATTTTCAAATCCAGAGTTACGTCTATCTTCAAAATGCCTGCATTTTTAGGTAATTATCTCATTGCAGTTTTAAGTCATTATTTTGCCTGTTGCCTGAGGAATTTTACAGCAGAGCAGTATTATTAAGATGCCAGGAGAATAAATTTCATAACTTAATCTCTGTCATAAATTGAACTCCTATAAACAAAGTGGCATTTTCGTTCATAATTAAATGACCTGCAGCAAATGTAGGTCAGGAGTGAAGGAATGTTTGATTTTACATTCTGTGGAAAATCAAAACTTCTGCATTTTGAGGAGAAAGGTGAGGAAAAATGCAATCAGTGTCTTCTGGATATGGATTGAACATACCACAACTTCGAGTAAAGGAGGTTCCTAATTAATCCACATTGTAAATCTCAGCTAAGTGGCATTTAGACTTTACTGTTGGTGATGACAATTCCCTGAGCATTCAGATGAAAAAAAAAGACCTACTGATTGATTGAGCCCACTCCTTCCTCATTCTGCCGATTCCACATACACAAAAAACAGCAGCCAAACCCAGCAGATTGAATTTAAGATGCAACAGATTTGGAGCTTTTTTTTTCTTATCTGAAATTGGACTACTTGATTGTGAACAATCATGTGGATGAGAAGTTTCTAATGACAACTAAGTACCTCCTAAAGTCATATGGCTTCAGCATCTCTGGCTCTAAATCTTTTGACTGAATTTTTTTTGGGTTGGTTTTGTTCTAAAGTTTTTGAAGTCTTAAAATTGTTTCCAGTCATTGGCATGAGATCTGGAAACACTCAGATGAACCTGCACCTTCTGTATATCATTTTTGGAAGGGGTTTTTTACCCTCACTTACATCAGGAACCTCCTTTGCCTATTGGAAAGGCTTTGGCCTTAGTAAATTGAAGGGTTTCAAGGCTAATCAAATTTCTGTTTGCTTTAGACAATCATCCCCTTCTTTTTGCTTCAAATCTTGATTACATGACCTTCAGAGATCCTCAAAAATGTTAATAAATTCCTCTGAAATTGGTTTTTGTTACAGTCCAATATAAAATTGTACTCATGAGAAATACTTAATCTATGACCAAAATAAGGCATTTGTATACTTAAATGAGCAGGGGAAGGCTTTGCTGTTCTGAAAATTCATGTGGCAATGACCTGACAGAACTATGCCTTAAGGGAGTTAAATCCAACTTTGAATTCTGATCTCCAGGTCAAATAATTCCCGATATTCTCTGCTGCCTTAATATTTCTCCAAGGCTGAGAGACATAACACAAGCAGCAACTAGCGGCCCAAGTATCATAATGTTGTATTTGGTAGTTTGTGTCTTAAAGCCTTTCCAAAACCAAGCATTGGTAGTGCACTCAGGTGAGGGGAATTCTCTGAAGTAGGCTGAAGGAAAGAGTGAGCCGGGGGGAGGTGAGGGAGCCCCGTGAGTGTCCCTTATCCCTTGCTCAGGCAGTGCCCAGCAGACAGAGGCAGTGCCTTTTCCTCGCAGAGGTCACACACACACTGCTATCAATCCAGTCCCGGTGGCTGACCCCGAGTGTGTGTGTGTGTTGTCCCACGCTTGAGAAGGTGTTATTTTCTTGCAAAAGCCTCCTTGTTTACTGAAGTGCTTGCCTTCAATCTGTGTTCTGGGCAGATGGCTCCTCAGCAGCGTCTGGCCGATGAGCTCAGCCTCGCCCGAAAGCTTCACCCTGTCTGCGGGAGGAGCCGTAATTCAGCCTCGGGGCTCGCTCCCGCTAAGCCGCTGTCGCAGGCGGAGCGCCGGTGGGGACAGCGTGTGCCAGCCATGCTCAGCGGCTTTAGAGTATTGACTGAACTGACAGATCCAAACTCACTTACTTAAGGCTTGGGCTAATCACAGTCCCCAAAGTGACGTGCAGTCCTTGCTCTTCGTAGCTAGCTCCTTCCCGTGCTACAAGCTCCGAGGTGGTGATGACGGAGGATTATAATTTGCTAGCTGGATTGAGTAAGAAGTGACAGGTGGGATTTATTTCTCACTTGCCAGACACCTTTACAGACTTTTCAATATTTTTCTGTAATTGGCTTCAGTGACAGCCTCCCACAGGCACTATACACATCCAGGGAATGGGTCTGTGCAGGAAAGGTCTGTTTGTTAAGGCAACATCTGTAATTGCCTCAGCAATAGCACTAAAACTCCAAACCTAGCATCATTACAGCCAAAAGTCATCTCACTGTGGGTCCTGCCTTTCACTTAATGATGTTGTTCTTCATGTAGTGTGCTGTGCATTGAAGGTGATATGATTCATCAGACCGGGATTTCATGCAGCTCAAAATGCCTTCAAATGGAGCTGTAGAGATACTCTTTTCACATACATGACACAAGCACAGATATCCACTGGTAACTGGCCTGCAGAGACTGGAGAGCTGGACCCCGTTATGGTGCTGTGTGCTGAGCTCCACAAGTGCCTCGTGTTAATAAGCATTAGAACAATTCATTGAGCTCAGAGCCAATGGGTGAGGACTTTGTAAAATAGGGGGAATCTCTGTAATGTGACAGCATGGACTGCACAGCAAACTCTTCTAAAGGGATTTAGAGCAGTTAGAACAGTTTATTCCAAGATGATAAAACAAGCCAAAACTACATACTGGGGGCAAGTTTGGGGTGAATTGTTGCATTTTTTCTATGGCACTAGCATTATTTTTCTGAAAATGTATTTGGTGATATGGTGGCTGCTAGGGGATCAAGAGTCCCCATGAAGCATGAACAGTAACCTTGGTAACTGAGATGCTTACACGTCTACTCAGTTCAGGTGTTTCCTCTTTACAGGAAAACAATTGAACAGTTTGCTGGCAACTAAACATAAAGGAAGCACAGAGCTGTTTCAGCTGTGAAGCAGAAGCGCTCTCGAATACTGTCCAGCTGAGTTCAGCACTGAAAATGTAATGTTTCCAAATGGCCACCATCAGGAAAATAAGAAATGATTGTGACTCTACATCTAACAGGTTTGCTATTCCCAGGCCACCCCTGAGCCCTTGGGTATTTTATGTTAATACTTTTGCAGATGGTCCCTTTGGCCCTGGCACCAGAAGAGAAAGGGTTTTGGGAATGCCAGAGGAAAGTGTTAGAAAGGAATTATGAAGTCTTAACTGTACAACAGGTTTGGAATGCAACTCCAAAGGATCCCATTGAAAATCATAGATAAGTTTTTACTTCTGAAAAACAGAAGTAAACAGAAAAGCTTGTTTAGTTATTGCAGAATAACTCAGTAGGGACAGTGCTTCTAAGGGAACTCTAGCTTTGAGGCACAACGTGGTGTTGATTAGTGCAAATAAAGCTCTTCAAGAGTCACCTTTCAGCAATTACAATCAGACACTGCCACTGTGGCTTCAAAAGCTTCATTAGCAAACCCTGCTCCTAGTGAGAGCTGTAAATCTCATATACCCCAGAAGTTTTAGCTGATGGAGAACTGTCTTCCTTTATTTATTTTCTTCCAAATGGAAGATAATTACATATTCCTTCATCTGGATAAATAGCATTAAAAATCAAAATAGATCCTCCTGAGGAAAACACAGCCAGAGGTATAGTTCTAAAGAGATGAGGATAATTTTACAGTTGAGCGTGATGAAGTCAGGGCACCTTAAAATTTTATTGTTACCTAAAGCAACAGTCTAACAAAATGCAGTGTGTTTTAGATGTAGCCAAAAGAAAGGTATCAAAAATAATTCTTTTTTTTTCTATTTTTGTTAGGATTCTCTAATGAAACACCTGCAAATACTGAAAACAATTTTCTAGCAGTTTTCTCCTAATCCACTGGTAAAATAGAAGAAGATGATATTTTCAATTCTTTCTTGGTTAAGGAAAGGGCAGTTGGCAGTGCTTTGTTCATTGTCATCCTGCCAAATGCTGGCAGGCTCTTTTGCAGTGCCAGTGGTGATCTGTTTCCACAGTTAGTGGGAAGACTTCTTGCTGTTTTGCCTGCCAATGTACTAACCTCCCATTAAAATAGTGGGACAAATTAAGTTTAGTGCTCTTGCTAATTTCCACATGAATTCATTATTCAGCAGCTATAATAAATGTTGTATGCCAGAGTTCCTCCAGAGTTAACCTATGTATCTTACTGACTCACTCAGTGCTTTGTAGATACTGTAGTTAATGGTTTACTCTAAGAATTTAATAAAAATACAGTGATGTATCAAAGAAATAATTACAGCATCAGTTGCTTTTGTTCTTGTAGCTGTAATGGGCTAGTTTATTAGGAAAGACTTGGGAAACCACCAAGTAGAAGCTGTGTTTTCCTGATTATCAATCAGCTTTATTGTCTAGCTTGTCTCTCTCTAAGAGATCTGTGGCCAGACAAATGGGCTCCTGCAGTTTGATTCTATCCAGAAATATGTTTGGAGAATAAAATCACTTGAAAATAATCTATTGGCCAGAATCAATCAAGGAGCAGTCTTGGGTGTTACTGGTCTTCCGATAAAACACTCTTTACTTGTACCTGTTTTCTCTAGAGCATCACAGCCTGAAATTTTAGAACAGAGAATAAGTAAACCCAAGATAGCTGTTATTCAGAGAAAACTATCAATATGGGTTTATCTGTTGACCAAATAATGATGGCCTGATTACCCTTAAGTTACCCGTGACTTCTCTTGTGAAACTGTTACAAATCATAGGGGCTTCAGTCAGGTTGGAAGGAAGCTTGGAAGTCATCCAGGGCTCA
The DNA here is from genome assembly GCA_013399835.1 of Leptocoma aspasia. Classification (NCBI taxonomy): domain Eukaryota; kingdom Metazoa; phylum Chordata; class Aves; order Passeriformes; family Nectariniidae; genus Leptocoma; species Leptocoma aspasia. The sequence continues at coordinate 4,094,081 of VXAX01003556.1, forward strand.
AAACAAGATCAACACTGGAGTCACACCAGGCTGTCCAGGGCTTTGTTTGGCTGGGTCCAGATGCCTCCAAAGATGGCATCACGTTTCTGGGTCCCCATTGTGGTGTTTCTTATCCTCTGAGTGAACAATGTTATGTTTTCCTTGTGTCTAGATTGAACCATTTCAATTTCACCATCTCATCCTCCTGCCATGCAGCACTGTGAAGAGCCTGGCTTTGCTGGCTCTGTCTTCCTGCTGAACTCCCACCCCACCCAGGTTATCCCTGTGTCTGAGGAAAGGGCAGTCATTGCTTCTCTCCAGCTCCTGTGCTTCAGTTGGCACAGCCCAGCATGCTGTTGGCTTTCCCTGCTGCTTCACATTTAACCTGCCCAAAGCAAGGAGCTGTGTGAAACTGGGACTGACGTTTCTGTCCCTCTGACATCCAGCAGCACATCTCCTTTACCACGGGAAGTTTATTCACAGAAGTCAGGGATGTTACTGAAGCTTATGGCACACAGAACCAATGTTTCAGAAAGCAAAGGGAACAGAAATAACCTATGTGAAATTCCTCATGTGAAATTTTCTGCAGGAGGTGTCAGATGTGATTAAAATATTTCTTATATGTAGGACTGGGGAGGGAGAAAAGCTTGATAAATTATTTGTTGACTAAAAAAGGGTTTTAGCACGTATTTGAAATGTCTAACTAGGAAACCACCCAAAGCCTCTCCTTTGGCTTGAAAACTAACTCAATCATTTCTTGCAGCTGTTTGGTCTGGGCTCTAAGGTTTTTAGGTCTCAGATTTAAATATTAGACAAACATAATGACCAGAGTCCTGTGTGACATCCATGTTAGGCTCAAAGTGAGAGCAGGTTTTGCAGTTTCCAAATTGCCTTGCTTTGAGAAGAGATAGTGTTTTAGATTGGAACCTCTGTTGGTTTGTAGTCTGTGTGTAATAAACACATTGGCAAATAAAGGCAAATGGAGATTCTGGTTTAGCTTAAAGAGAACTTCTGGTCAACATTGTCTCTAGTGGAATTACATTACCAAGAACAATGAAGAGTTGCCAAAAATACATAAATGTATCTATCTCAGGAGGGGAAGCTATTAATGAGATTGTCCTTCTATGAGTAATCCTGTACCCCGACCACCTCCTGTGAGATTACACTTTGAAAAAACAAGCCCACTGAGAAGTCGTGCTGTGCTGGAGAGAGAGGTGTGTGGAGCAATTAACCCCAGGAACTCAATGCTGATTGCAGTGGCTGCTGATCTGCTGAGGAAAACCCTCGTACCAAACCCAAGAGGAGACCGGAGCAAGGCATTAGAGGGGTGTGCAGCACCATACCCTGCAACAAGCACATTGTGCCCTCAGTGGGCAGCACAGTGAGTTTCCAAAACCAGCTGGGTTCTAGTTTTGTTAAAACATGCTTTGGGTTGTTTAAACAGGTTGGATGTAGTTTTGTTAACTCATGCCTGAGTTAAGACAGAAATGAGGCAGAAGTAAGTAAGCAAACTTGTTAGATTCACACTGGTGCTACAGGACATAAGGATAAATATAAAATGAATAATGGTGAGGCAGTGTGTCTTTCAGCAGAGCAAGCAATTTCACCTCTGAAAGCACAGGGGTGCTGTTGTGACTCTCCTGTGCTGTACATTTTATCCAGTACAAAACTTTCTAACACATAACATTTCCTCACTATAGAGCTGGCAAGAGAACCATGCGAAGCAAGCTGGCACACCTGACTCTGTGTGTGCTAGGAATTGCAATTTTTTTCAAAGTTTTCGTCCTGCTGATGGATTTCCATTCCAGCCAATTTCAAAGTGTGATGGTTTAGTAGGAAGCAAAGCCAGTGTGTGGATCTCCCTTTGGCTGGCTGGAGGGAGAGGTAAGTATACAAGTGGACACATAAATGGGCAGGTAAATGTGAATTGTAAATGGAAATTATAAGAATTGAAACAGGAATCGTGGGCAAATAGCTTACTGTCCATCATGGTCTCACTGCAGAGCAAATGGATGAGTGGCAAGCAGGTGGTAGCAGGAATTACCTCAGGAGTGCAGACTGGTGACAAAGTGACACCAGAAGCCAGCAGCAGCAAGGCAATAGCTCAGTACACTAAAAGCTGCTGGGGCAGGCTGGTGGGACAACCAAGTCACAATAAATATTGGAGAATTTGGGAGCTGCTCCAAACCCCAATAAACCAGAACCTTCTGTTTCAAGCACACAAATTCCAATTGTGTGAAGCATTTAAAAATAAAAAAAAAAAAAAAGAAAGAAAAGAAAAATAACGTTGAAACTGGGCAAAGGCTTTTGGGAACAACATAAGCACTTGAAACATACTGTAATATTTTAGTGTCTATCCAAGCATATTTCATTTATTCTGTTCACTGCAATGGTATTCACAGTCAGATTTGACATGTGGGTTTCCCTCTAAAGTGGAGGGGAGGTCTGCTTGTCCTCACTATAATTTTTAATTGAATTTATGTTCAGTCAGCGTAACGTGATTGCTCTAAAGAGGGCTTCTGTCTGCCCATAATGAGGTTAAGACTCAATTAGTAGTTGCAGCATCTAACAACGTTTCACCACTTGCCAGAAGGCTCAAGCAGCATCTGGCCAGCTGCAGGTACCAGTTCAGCACCCGTTTCCCTCTGCAGGGGTGCTGGGCCACCCTCCCCGGGAGCGCTGAGTGAGGGATGGGCCGTCCTGGGAGCTCTCTGTGCCCCATCCCTGCTCCATCTGTTCCCTGCACTGAACAGTGTAGCACAAAACCATGAACACATCATTCACACCCTCGCTCTGCAGTCCCCTGAAGGTGCACAGCTGCTAGGAAAACTGCTGAGATGATAATAAGGTTTTTGATGTATTTATGTGAGGATTAAGGTTTTTTTCATCTTGAAGAAATTAATTTTACTCTAATCAACAATTGTATCAACCACTAAGCCTCAAGAAAATCTGAATGACCGTTAGGTGACAAAACCCCAGATGACGCCTGTTGTGTTCCTTCCTAAGGTTTTTCCTTTCCATTCCTGCCCACCTAACCCTGATAAACTCATTTTTGCACTATATCCTTAGCACAAAATAAATAGTTATTTCTCTCTTCCTTCCTTTTAAGGTGTGTCCAGTTTTCCCATCAATCTTATTTATTACTTACCCAGAAAGTTACCAAACATTGGAATGTATGTGATGGTGTCAATAGTTATCTGAAATACCAATTTTACCATATATATATATATATAGGCATTTGATCTTGGTTGTAACTTGATTAAGAGCAGGTAAATAAAAATACATAATTTTTGATTTATGAGAGCAAACGGACAGACGTGTAATTTGAAGGCATCCAGGAGAAAAGAAAACATGAAAGTTGTAAATGAGATTCTACCACCAAAGGAACACTTGAAATTGTATTGTCTTGCATTTTATATTTGGTCATATAAGTCAGACACTATCATTTTATCAAGGTCTATTACGTTCAGCGTACTTTATGCACAAATTTTGGAGAGCAAACGTGTGTGTCCTTGGGACATTTTGTATGTCCTTTGTCAAACTTCCCATTTTCTTCCCATCAAACTTCTCCTGCACAGGAGCGGTGCGAGCAACTTTTCCATCGGATGGGTTTCCTGACACAGGGGCTCACCGGCGCGGTGCTCTCACCGAATAAAATAACAAACAAATACTTAATTTTTAAAAATATTTACTTTTGTAAATACCAAACGTATTTACACGTTTGGTGAGAGCTGAGGGGCGGGAGCATCAAAACGCGTTCTGCGCTCACCGACCCGCGATGGCGCCGGGGCCGGGGCTGTGAGGGGCCGAGGGGTGTCCCGGGGCGTGTCCCGGGTGTGTCTGGTGTCCCGGGTGTGTCTCGTGTCCCAGGGTGTGTCCCATATCCCGGGTGTGTCCCGTGTCCCGGGTGTGTCCCGTGTCCCAGGGTGTGTCCCATATCCCGNCCCCGCGCAGGCCCCCGGCGCGGCGGGGCCTCTCGCCGTGCGGCTGAGGGGGGTCGCGCCGCAGGCCGGGCCGGGCCCCGGAGCGTGGGGCGAGCGGGGCCGCCCGTCCTGGCTCGGGCTCCGGTGATGCCGCAGCCCCGTCGCAGCCGGGAGCGCCTTGACAGCCCGGCGGGCTCCGGCCCCCGGTGGCCGGGGTGACCAGGACACCGCGTCCTGGCGTTACGGGGAGGGGCCGGGGAACAAACCCGACCCTCCCAGACCCTCCCCTCTGCTCCGTTGGTAGCCTGGACTCTACCAGCCTATGACTGTGGTGGTCGCAACACCTACCTGTGGTGGTGTCATCCCTCTGGTACCCGCTGAAGGCGTTTTTCCGGGGTAGGGTAATAAATCCGTTAAGTTTTATTGCACCGAGACGCCTCCATTGCCCAGCACTCGCGCTGTGCGCCGTGAGGCGAATGCGCCGCTGGAAAACCTCCTGCAGGTCAACTTTCTGTGTGGAGATTTAGGATTCTCTATACAGCATGGCATATCTGTGCTGCGGGAAAAGAAACATTTACTGCATGGAGGTATCCCTGAAGTAACCTTATTTGATAAGAATTTTCCCTGTATCTCTATCTTAAATTATTTGTGATAATCTTTTGGAGAAAGTGTATCACGTTCATCCGTTTTTTTCATGGTCAGCCTTGTTTTATTTGAATTTTATTTGAATCCATGAAATATGGACCAGATTTGTTAACCACCACTTCTGCAGAGCATAAAGAACATTGGTTAACATTGGCAGCAGGGCTTCACGTGTGTTAAGAAACTCAGTAAGGGCACTGGCAATACCAGGAGGATATTGCTTCATATGTGCAGTGTATTTATACTGAAAGTGATCCTTCAAAGAGCTGGATAAAAACTTTATTATCAGAAATGTCTGCTGGCTGTTTTCCACATGCTTCTATGACCCTCTAGAAACCTGAGCAGAATAATTCCCAAGACTGTCTGTGACATTAGGGCACTTCTAGAGGTGGAAGTGCCAAGGTGAAAGCTAGGTCATCGTTTGAGACAGAACAGCTGCAGGAATTTTCAGCTGCTTAGGGCTTTCATTTACTTCCACCATTTTGAGGGTGCTGTGGTGCATTAAATATCAGGTTGTTCTTGTGGTTCACTGCTTCTTTGTTATTTTTGACCTCTGGTAGACGTTTAATTAACACCATTCTTCAGGTTGCTCCTAGCTGAGCTTGATCCCTTTCCAATCACTGTTTTCATTTCAGGGTTGGTTTGGGAAACATAGTGAAGTGGAACGGTTGTAACTCTTGCCGACTCCTGTGCGCTGTCCTGGGTGCCGATTCTCACTGACAGTCTCCAGGCTGAGTGGGCTGGGATGCTCTGTGATCACGCTGGTGGTCTCTGGTTTGTTTAGCTGCTGACAGCTGACGTCTCTGCTGAAGAGTGATGTGTGCAGAAGGAAAAACTAGGAAGAAGTCAGGGGTTTTGAGTTATATTAATCTGTAACTGGAATCTGGCTGGAATGATGTAGCTCCTGTATGCTTTTATGGTTGCATATTCAGTAGTTACTGCTTGAAGTATAGCTCTGACTGCATTTTGAAATTTAAATGGAACCAGAGGGAAGTGACTGGCACCACTTACAAGCTCTTTGTTTCTGTTACATATTATGTCATTTGCACCCATTTTCCAATCTCCCTGACAAATTTTTCTTATTCTTTCATGTGTTCTTTACTAACTTCTAGAAGAAAGAACTACACATTCTTCAGGCAGACATATGATGAAGAAAAAAATGTAAAATTACCTGTGCTTGAGAAGCTTGCTGCTGCAGTATAATAAACTGAGAAAAATACTCCTCTTTCCCTTCTCTCTCAAGTCTTTACAAAGTACTTTAAGTGAGAGTAGGTATCCCTTAGGAGTGAGTGTATGTGTGCAAAGGTTTTGTGGCAGAGGGTGAGATTTGCATGCAGTAAGGTAGGTGCAATAATAACAACAATTTCTGTGAGAATGGGCACAGACATAAAGTTGTAAGTGCCGTGGTGACCTCTCTGTTCTTGCTGTTATAACACGTTGAAGTCTCACCCAGTTTTGCAAAATGACATCATGCATACTTGCTGTTAAATCTTACAGAGAATGATGTATGCAGACAGTATATGAGTTCTCTCCGTGCTCTTGCAGTCACTGAGCTCTTGCTTAATCTGCTTAATCTTAATCTGCTTCCAAAATGGTGCTGATGGTGTTCGTGTTCCCCCAGTTGCCTGGGAGCCCTGGGCAGAGGGCACAGGTGTTGTAATAAGTTTTGAATCTGTGAAGTGGGAAATGCCAAGGGAATATAAGCAGGTAGGAAATGACACTGACAAGTAAGGATTCAGCATACCAGTAGCCCAACTGTTGCCAATTTGCTGTAAATGCCAGGTGGAGAGAGAAGAGTGTGTGGTTCTGAGGAGCTCATAGGTTTGAATGAGGACTGGGTGCTAGTTTCAGTGGTGCTGCCTTGGAGGAACACTTTCCATGTGTCTGGGCACATGGAGAATGTGGACACGTGCTTGTTTAGAGCATCCAGTAAGTGTACGATGGCTGCTTCTCTTAAGAGCTATGGTGTTGTTTTAAAAAAATTTTAAAGTTCATTTGGCAGCTTAGTATTTTTGTTTTTAGCTATTGCTCAGTCACACCAAGCAACAAAAGACCTTGGGTTTTACCTTGGACCAACTAAAGGATTTCTCCAGATGGAGAGCTAAACAAATGAGAGACACTTTGGAGTTAAATCTGAATTTAACTCCTTCATTTTATTGTAGCTTTCTAAATACTTTTACAATGAAAACAAAATGAATAATTTCACATTATTGCCCTTTCTTTGCAGTTTTAGCAACTTCAGCATTAAGATGATATTATTTCAGGACTAATTTTAAGTTGCATTTGTTCTTTTTTATTTTTAAGGTGAGCTCTGATTCCCTTTGCTAGCACTGGAGCTGATGGTGTTCAGCATTCAGAAGATTCAACCCTTATTGTGGGAAATTGAATTGGAAAATTGAATTTCTCAATTCAAAATTGCATGGAATCTGCTCTCCTTGTTACAAGCTCGTAAGAGGTCATTGGAAGCACAAGACAAATGTTGCCAGTTAGGAAAACAAATTAAAGTGAGCCTTTTCTCAGTGTTTCACTGTTTGGTTGAAGGCTAATGTCAATATGATCACTTAACTAATGCCTTTAATTATTTAGCCATCTCCATTACTCCTGGCAGAAATTTGAGGTAGTGGCTTTTTGCTTTCCACAGCACCTGTGGCTGACACTGTTTGCTGACCCCACCCCAGTCTGACTGGGTAAAAGGCCACAGCTTTCCAAACAGAGAGAAGGCAGGGGGGGTTGCCAAGAGCTCCGGAGAGGTCAATGATTAGCAGCCCCATTTGTTCCAGGGAACTGGGCCCCGGGGCAGGCGGTGCAAATGCTGATTGCTTCAGGGAGCTGGGTGGCCTTACCAGTTAGAGGAGCTGACTCATGTGGGCATGGCCAGCAGCAGCCATTCCACTGCTGTGGCTCTGACTCTGGGGGAGCTTCATGCCTAGGCCTGAGCTTTGTACTAGAGCACTGTAGCCAGAAACCTCAGTTTTTGCTGTGAGGCTGAAATGTGTCTGCAATTCATTGGCTCTTTTTCTGATTAAGTTTGGTTTTATTTTATTAATAGACTTGGATCGTTTGGCTAATAAACAAACATGAGTCATCTGAAGTTGCTTGCAGCTACACTAAAGAGGCATGGCTTTCAACTTCTGGAAAAGCAGGATGTAGCCAGAAGGGCATTTTTACGTGGCCAACGGTATGTTTCATCAGGAACCTCAGAGCCATTCCTGAGTGGGAGTAATTCCAGTTACATGGAGGAAATGTACTGTGCATGGCTTGAAGACCCTAAAAGCGTACATAAGGTAAGTCTAAACTTGACTGTAATGCTGGGTTAAGAGTGGAATAGGTTTCTTCTACTTTTTCACTTGCTTTTTTAATAAAAAGTTCAGGAAAAGGTCTTGTGTGAAATGAAAAACATGAAATTAATTTCCCACCTATTGATTGGTGTAAGATGTGATATTACAGCTATAAAAGTACAGAGGAGGCACAGGTGTGGTGAGCAGAGCAGAAAGAATGAGAAGTCCGGACCAGAAATAGAAAGCTGCTCTGAAACTTTATTCCTCCATGGAAATGCTGGTGAAGCAGGCAGTTAAGTAATTCGTTACATCCAGAAGAAGACCCAAGAATAAAATGTATTTAATTTTTTGGTTTATAGTAAGGCTGTATCAGAGAATATGTTATATTTAAATAATGTGTGTTGGTACTTCTTAACTGTCTGAAGAAGATGAATGTTCAGTTGCCTTTGGATTCAGCTGTGGAAGTTGTAACCTTAAAACTGAATCTGAAATTGTCAGAATATTCTTCTGAAGTATCTTGAAAAGTATTTTGTTTGTGTCTCTCTTTTTCTCTCCAGGCAATAGATATTTGTTTGCTTTTCTAAAAACTCAGTTACCCAAATCCTTTCTTGTGGACAAAATGCATAGGTTTATTTATTAACAAGCTTTCTGCTGACAAAGAGGGCTCTGTTATGGTGATACATGTATAGTAACTTAAGGAGTCGATGAGAAGTCTGATCAGTTCTAAGACAGACAAGTCATTTTCCAGGAAGTAATGCGAATTGTGCCCAAAATATTTACCAAATTGGTTGTCTGCTCCCTTCTTCTTGAGGCACGTATATCAAAACGTCACTTAGAAGTTGTTGTTCTGATAATCTGTCTAGAGCGTGAGGAAGTGACGCATGCTGAGGGCAGAAACAAAAAAGGAAACCAAAAAGGGTGTTTTTGTAGCTGGTTTTTTTTTTCTTTGGATGTTGTGTAAGAGCTTAGTCTTGTTGAAGGGTGACATATGCAGTGCCAACTCTGAAGACTGACTGTTATTCACATAGCAGATTGATCTCAGGTCTTTTATGCTACACCTGAACTTGGGATGGAGAAACCTTCCCCAGGAGTGGCTCTTTCTCCTCTGACTTTGAGCCCTTATCCTGTAGCTGCCAGCTGAGCTCCACCAGTGTGGAGTGGGGTAGCACATTGTGTGGGTGCACTGAATTTCTGCAAAGCCCTCATGATGTGTCAAGGCTGTAGATCGATATCAACCCTTTTGTACTGGGGGTACTGAAAGGATGAACTCATGCAGGAGGAGTGTCTGGTGACATCAAGGTGACACTTTGTGTTTTTATTGTATTTACATTATATTGGCTTCTGGCTAACTTCTTTCCATTTAGATGAATGAAATTCCTGGTTCAGCCCCTTTGCGGTGGAGTGCATTTTGCTGCTGGGGAGTCCTAGAGGCATCTCTGTGGGTGAAGTTCCCCTCGGTGCGGGCAGGGGAGGGCAGAGCCCGCTGGAGCGCGGGGCCGCCGCCGCCCGGAGCTGGCCAGGGTGCTGAACCAGAGCGGCCGGGAAGTGCGCACCTGCGCCTTACGGATTGGTGCTCGGGGTAGGCAGAAATGCTAAAAATTCTGCCGAAAGGCCATCCAACTCATCTGGCAGGTCAAGTGCAGTCTGATCATAGATCTGTTGAGGTGATGCAGGTTGTGGTTGAACAGCAAGCAATAAATCGGCACAAGTGAGTTGACAGAGGAATGCAGGTTGTGCCTAGGGAGTGGATCCCAGGTGATGCAAGATGCATCTTTGTTGGGGTTTAACCCCATCTGTCAACCACGCAGCAACTTGTGCTTTCTCTCTCACATACAGGTGTGAATGGGGGAAAGAATTAGCAGGGTAGAAGTGAGAAAACTTGCGGATGGAGATAAAGACAGTTTAATAGGAAAAGCAATGCACAAGCAAATGCATTCAACAATTCCCATGGGCAGGCAGGTGTTCAGCCATCCCCAGGACAGCAGGGCTCCAACACATGTAATGGTGACTTGGGAAGACAAACACCATCACTCCAAATGTCCCCCCTTCCTTCTTCTTTCCCCATGCTGAGCATGATGTGGTTTGGAATATCCCTTTGGTCAGTTGGGGTCAGCTGTCCTGGCTGTGTCCTTCCCAACTCCTTGTGCACCCCCAGCCTCCTCAGTGGTGGGCTGAGGAGCAGAAAAGCCCTGACACTGTCTAAGCTCTGCTCAGCAATAACAAAAGTGTCTCTATATTGCCAACCCCCTTTGGAAGTCCAAACCAGTTACTGTGCAATTAATTACCCCAGCCCAAACCAGCACGATTATAAGTGTGTGAATTCTTTTTTAGGTTTAACTGTGTTTAATAAACTTGTGACAGTAATAAACTGAAGTAAATTCACTGTGTCCCTGATTTATGAGGCTTGAAAGAATATGATGGATGGAAATAATAGATTACAGCTATTCTTGCCTAAATTATTAGTTTTTTCATAGCCTATAAGAAAAGGGGAGGGGGTGAAGAATGCCAATTAATTTTACTTTGTTTCATCAACAAAATTAATTTTTGGTTTCTTGAAAACCATCTCACTTCATTGGCTGAAAGCTGCAAATACCTTCCCAAGATTTTTGTTGACAGAAATTGTTCAATTTGAGCTTTCATAAAACAAGCTAAAAATGTTAAGGGTTGAAATCCCCCTGTTTTCTTAAAAATACAGAAAAATTTGTGCTGTGATTTTGACTGTAAAGTTGTGCATTTGTCATTTGGGTATGGAAAGGAGAGGAAGTGTTGGAAAATAATGTCAAGAGATGCCAAGTGGTGTTGATTATGGTTTTGTTAATGATTTGGCTCTCAAAACTCGTTTTCGTTGTTTTATTCAGTGTGTGCAGCATGGTTTAGAGAACCAGCTTGTGCATTTAGACATTGAATTCTCTTTCCTCGTTTTCCTTTTTATACCCTATTTCCCCCTCATGTTAATTCTTAGATAACCCTTTTTCAGAGGAGATGTGCCTCTTCATTGATTAGATGGAAAAGCTTGATTTTTCCTGGGCTTTAAAAGTCATACTCTATTCACTTGTACTTAGAAACTCCAATTAATCAGGGCTCCTGAACTGATTTCCCTCTTGGAAGATTTGACTGGACATATCTCCCTATGTATGCTTATTTACAGCTGTTTGAAATATGGCAGTCGCATTCCAATGAGCATATGCAGTGTTTCTTAGAATTTCTCCTATCTATGTAGATCATGATTGTGTATCAAGGAATATGCATATATATTATATATATAAGAGTTTTTATTCTTTGTACAAATACATTTCAGATGATATCCTGCTTTTCCCTGCCTTTTGAATTTCCTGTCGTCAGAGTAGCCGAAACAACAATCAGAATAAAATGATGTGGGCTCTGAAAGAGGTGTCATTATTTCTCCTTGAAGCTTGGTGTCAGGGCCATAGATCATAAGAGAGAAGCTTGACAAGGCTCAGTTATTACTATCACAAGATTAATTACAAAACTGCATGGTTTGCTATGGAGTACATAATGCCTGCCATGTTATCCTGTGTGCAGCCGCTCTGCTGTGAGTGTGTAATCACCTCCTTGGTTTATGGACTGGGAAAAGATGTGGGGTTTGTTTTGCTTTCACTTCATTTTAAGCATTTTCTTTTTTAGATTATATAGTGGTGCTCAGCGTGTCTTCTAAGGCTTTACTGTCCTCCCTGCAGTTGATGAACATTGTGCTGGCACTAGGAAAAGAAACCCAAACCATCAAGATAAAGTATACGTTACTTGTTATTCTAATTGCAACATTGTTTATTATATGACAGTAAAATGTTGCCACTGAGTCACTTGAATTGTGTTACATTACTTGAGAAAATAATAGTTAACTACAATATGTATTTGCTGGCAGAAGGAAAGAAAATGTATCATCTATCACTATAGTAATTTTTTTTGGTGAATGTATTTCTGTATTATAAGTCTCCTCTACCACTTTCTTGATGAACTTCACTAATTTAGTTGAGAAGCTGCAGGTTTGCCCTGAGAGCAAGCTGGTCCTCTGTCTGTTCAGTCACATGGCAAATGCTGTTGCAAAGACTGACATTGATACACAGAATTTGAAGACTATAATCTGGTATCAATCTTGAAAGACACTATAGAAATTTGTAAAGGCTTTGATGGATGTGTAGCTAGTAAAAACTAATTTTCTGTAGCCAAATGATGTATTTTCCCTCCCCTCTGATTAAATGTCAAGCCTGTCCAACAAATCAATAAGTTCAAAAATGTGATAGGAAAAAATAGTCTGGGTCCATTCTGTCTCAGCTGGCTGCATCTTCAGATGGAAACATTTTCTTTCTATTTTGTGAGTTTGCATGAAGAAAGAGCCCTATACTGATTCTCCTTAAACAGATAACTTGTTGGACAAGTCTATTTGGAGTTTGTTAACAACTCTCTGAGCAGAGCACTTACCTAAAAACACATTCAGATGTTTGTGGGACTGTGCTGTGATAATTTTTACATTTAAATGGAAGGTTTTATTCAAAAAAGGAATAGTTATAATGTTGTCATCATTGTATGTGTATTATGGTGTTAGAGAAAATAAGGAAGAAATCTTAACATAAGCAAAGCAAATTCTTTATTAAAACTTAGAATGTGAGAGATGTCATGGATCCAAATGTGTTGGAATTTCCTAATTTAATGTTTAATGAAAATTTATAACTGTGTATTGCCCAAATAATGTCTCCAGTTCAAGTAACTTTAGTAGTTTAAAAAGGGATTATGATTGTTTTTCACTGTCAAGGGTCTCCAGACTCTCAGACTGGGTGCTGTGTAGGCATGGAATAACATTGCTGTTCTTAACACAGACCAAGAAGGTGTATAGAGAAAATCCCAGCTGAAATACAGTCACACTAATAGGCTCTTGTAGACCACTTATAGGATGTAAATTCAGACTTCTAATCTCAGTGTCGCTGCTAAGATGTCAGGGTAAGAAGAATATAAGAAACAGGCATAAATAAGAGAGGGCAGGAGGAATGAATTCTTCACCAGTGTGTCTGGAACTGGCCACCACACATGATCTGTCTGCCTTAATTTGTCAGGGCATATAACAGTCAGGCTATGTTTAGATAAGCCTGTGTAAGAGCAGGGTGATAAATTAAGTTTACTTTATTTGTATCAATACAGCTTTGTATGAATGAAGAAGTAAGAGGGGTGCATTAAAACAATGTTTCATGGGCAGTGGCCTCATGCTAATGATGAGATTCCCACCCACAGGTTCAATCAATCCCCCCACTTCCACAACTTGAGCTTGGAAGGTTGGGTGATGTTTAGCTCCTTTATGCTGCCCCTCTCATGGTGTTTCTGAACACCATAGAGCTTTTAGAAATTTCAGTATGAAGATGTTTTGTTAATGAAAACAAAAAGGATTTTGTAAATATTTTTCTTTCATGCCATGCTTATATTCCATTATTTTGATTCTTTTGTGGGTTCTGTAATACATATAGTAAGTAATCTTTTAAGAAGAATTGCTTTGAACTACTTTTCCTTTTTTTCTGGCACTTGGTTCTTTGAAATGTAATGGAAATCTGCGAGGCTCATAGTCTTGCAGGAATTTATCTCTTGCAGTTTTTCTGTTCTAGTCACAAAGATATGTAAGTTTTGAAATAGCTTCCTTTTTGTTTTCTGAAGTTAGCCAGCTGAGGGAAGTGTTTTACACAGACTTCCTTCTTTGCTGAGTGTAAGTGTCTCACATGTTTTGTCCCATTCTGCTGCTCTCTGTTAGCATTCATATATCTGATAGCATTCTTACCTGGCACAGTGAGCCCCTCATCAGAATGAAAACAGTTCAGGAAAACAAGATTTGGGCATATGTGAGTGAAGTAGCTTGTGTAAGAGCACAGAAGAAAATAAAAGGATCTTTTGTTTATTGTGATTCAGTTTCTGAGATAAGTACTTTTCTAAACTTATGACTTGCACCTGAAACCAGGCCCATAATGTCTTTCATGGTAAGGTAACCTAAGCTGGTGAGGAAAGGATCTTACAACAAAAGTCTCACTCAAAAAAGCTTTAATTGCTTTTAAGGTTTCTTCAGGAAAAGAAGATTCTGATTTAGCATAATCAGTGAGTGTCTTGAAGTGCCATAAATTCTATAAGTATCATTAAAGGAATGGATTCATTTAGTATGTTAAGGTTCTTTGTTCTATAGACTTGATAGCTCTTTACCAGCAGCATTATATTGTACCCATTCTTGGCTGCCTGAATAAACAGCACAATTAAAAAGAGCCGTGTGAATGGATAATAAATGAAGATGCTTTACAGTCCCGTGTGCTGCAGAGTTTTCTGCTGAGCAAGCTTTGGTGTAAGAAATGAGGGAAGAGTGTTCTGTGTAAATAAAACACACAATTGCTACTGAGACTGGGACATATCAGTGCTCTTTTTTTTGCTGTCTGTTAGTGGTGTTTAACACTGTAATGCAGTGAGGTTCCATTTACAGCTTGAAAGAGCTGTTTTGGATGAAACTTTTGTTTGAGGTAATAAATATTTCTTTCTCTTCTCTGTACCTGTGTCCAGTCCTGGGATGCGTTTTTCCGAAGCGCTAATGCTGGCCAAGCAGCCCCTCTGCCAGCTCAGCGGGAAGGAAAGGGCTCATTTCTGCAGAGCCACGGCCTGGCCCCGGCGCCGGGCACGGCTGAAAAGGTTGTTGAAGACCACCTCGCTGTGCAGTCCCTGATAAGGGCATACCAAGTAAGTGCGTTTTGGGGTAGGGGTGGGAAGGCCTCTTCTATGCAAACAACCTTCTTCCTTTTTATGTTCTTGTTTGTGTTCTGGTTTTAACTATTGTCTTGCTTCTGATCCAAAATGCCTTGAACAAGACAGCTTTCCAACACAGTGTCTAAACATGGAAGTGTTGGATTCAGACTGGGGTGGTCCTCTGGTTTAATAAACTCATAATTCAGGTTACCCACAGACCTGCTGTTGGTCATCTGACTTAGCCCAGAAGAACTTTATGGAGATACTGGTTTGTGAAAGTCTGTCTTCACCTCTGGGAATGTTTGTACTACAGTTCTAAATGTTACTGCCCTTCTTTAAGATAGGATAGAATGTACTTGCCTTCTCATACATCTAAGGTGAATTTTGAGATTCCTGATTTGAGCAGGATTATAGGTAAAAAGAGAGAGGACAAATGATGAATTAACCAGAAACTGAATTTTGGGAGGCTGACAGTACTGAGTTTGGGTTAACTTTGATGGATTATTTTAGAGAGCTATACATCAAAATTGATTTTGTTTCACACTCTGACTTTTAATTCTTTTATTAAATTAAGGAATTAAGTCTAATTTCATTATTTTTCCTCTAAAAGAAGAAGGAATTTGGAAATAGGATAGTGCATTTTGTTAGATGCTTTCCAAATGAAAAACAACTTTAAATATTTTTGTTTAGACTTGTATTTAGTATCTAGTTTCAACAAAAGGGTTAAAAATTATGTAAAAAAACGCTGTATTTGTCAAGTGATGGAACAGAAATGTCTGTAGAAATGGCAGGCACCCATGTGTCTGCAACAAACAGTCACAGAGGATTGCCTAAGGCAACTGTCTGCTTTTTAAAAGGTATTTAGTACCCTGTAAATTCAGTGTTGAAGGGGTATGATAATTTGTGGCCTTCCTTTGCCTGATAATGAAATGAAATGGAGAAGGATACAGAATTTTCATTTCTCAAACCTGTCAGTGTTTTATAGTGTTTGTGGTAAACTGCTTTGTGGTCTGTTGAGCTGGACTTTGAGAAGGAAGTTGATCTATTGCCTGTTCTAACAGAGAGCACTGGGCACACTGAAAGAAGGATTTTCAGTGGGATGTGTGTGCTTAACAAAAGTGAGGCCAGACAAATCAAGGTCTAATTTCTGGTAGTCTGTACTTGCATTTAGTCTTATGGCAATGGATGAACATTTTCTATGTATGTATTTTCACTTTCAGATCAAGGTTGATCTCTGATTTTTGCACATGTTACTATTTTCTTTATTCAGTGAAAGTAGTAGGGCTTACTAAAAAATGCCTTGATATTGAGGAAAAGACTGTATTTTAGTTAAAGACCAAACTACTCCTGGAATAATATGGCTCAGCATTTACTGATCTGCCTTTCTGGGTTTTGGCATTCCTGCTGATCTTCTTCCTCTTCCCATTAATACTGAAGAGCAGATGCAACTTAGGGAGGTGAATTCATTCCTGTTGATGATGTTTGTGACAGAATTGTTTGCTTTGTTCCAGTCAGATAAACTTAGTGCTGCTGTAAACAGTCAGATGGCACAGATGTTGCTGTGGGCATCATTTGGCCTGTCAGGGTTTCATTACTGGTGATTCATGAGATGCAAAGAATCACAGAACTCAGACTGAGTTTATAGTGCTGGTAGTTCCAAAAAAGATGCTGTATTTCTGGTTTCTTATGACTGAACCATTTTGTTATAAACTCTCCTGCAAATATGTAATGATTGAACAGTGTTTTTACAGGTCCCTTCTTGATGAACCACACTGTAATCATATTCTATTACTGTGAGATGCACTTCACTCTTAATATTGCACTTATAATTTTGGGTTTTTTCAGGGACAATTAGGATACTAGTAGTGTGAATGAAATTCTACCCAAGGGATGCATATTTATTGTTAAAAAGAAAAATTATAAGGATAAATTATTAATATATTCACCTATACAAAGCTTTTAATGAGTTAACTTGGTATAGGAGAGTCACACATAAGAGGCATATTAAAAATTGTTTTATATTTGTGACTCTCTGGGATCAGTTAATTATTTCTTCTGTAGCAATGTTATATGATTCACTACAGAATGCATTAACACCAGTCATACTGATCATTGAAAGCCGGATAAATTCCTCACTCAATTTGTGTTCTTCAGTGTCCTGAATATCAATTCTATCAGATCAAATTTCTGAAATTTCATGAGTGAAAATAGATGCTGTCAGATGCTATCTGATGTGGAGCAGAGCTCAGGAAGAGTGATCCCTTCACTGCCAGTATAAACTACTTCAGCACCAATCTGTTTTAAGTCAGCAATTCTGTATTTTAATATACTGCAGGTGCAGAAAGGAGTATTCAGGCAAAAATACAAAATGACTGAATTGGCAAATGGTAAGATCTATAGGCTCACCATAGTTTCTTAATTTTACTCAGAGATTGAGAGAGTACTCTCCAGTAACCTTCTTCACTAAAACTCCAGTGTAATCCCAGTTAAATTGTGTGCCAGACATAATGAAGATTATGTTGTAATGTGTAATTTTTTAGAGGTATATATGTAATCAGTGATATAATGCTTATTTTTTGTTCTTGTGGGAAAACTTGGGAATATCTAACCCTGTCATCACATTAGTGGTGTTTGCTTGTTCAGCTTAATGGCTGATATACAAACTAAGGAGAGATATCACTGCCTTTTTCCCTTGGTCTGACTTTTAGTGTGATTTCATTTTGCTCTTACTTTCCTGCTTTTTCAGATCCGTGGCCATCATGTGGCTCAGCTAGATCCCCTTGGAATTCTGGATGCAGATTTGGATTCGTTTATTCCATCTGACCTTATTACCACAATTGATAAACTTGGTGTGTAAGCTGTGCTCCTTCTTATTTGCAATGCTCATTTGTGTGTCACTGGACTGAGGTGATTTAATAAGACATTGCACAGATTCATAGAAAGGCTTGGGTTGGAAGACACCTTAAAGATCACCTAGTTCCAACTCCCCTCTGTGGGCAGGGATGACACAATTTCAGGGATGCTTCTACCTTTTCTGCTTGCTGATATCATGACATAGAGCCTTTGAGCATCTGTAAGGAGGCTAAAAATTCCTACTCTGAGATCACAGGTGAGGTTCCTGTGAGTTCATCTTGTGATGAATGATTGTTATAAATGCTCTATAAACCCCCTAAATATTTTATTTTTGAACCACACCAGACATTAAGACTAATCAATACATTTTGATAATCTAAATTACAGCATTATAGTTCATACTTGTTTGAACTCGAGACATCTGAAGGCTAGGCGATAGGGAAACCAAGCAATAAAGCAAGCACTGGACAAAGGAACTTAGGGCAAATTTCATAACAAATTTGGAATCTAATGTTTGATATTTATTCCTTATGTTTATCCTGAAGTCTCTGAAGTTTTCTTCTGATAACATGCAAAGTGTGGAATTCTTTACGTGTGGATATAATCCAATGGTGACTGTATCTTCTATTATAAACTTCAGTTTACTGCTGAAAGAGTTGAGTGCACTTGGGTCTGCTTTTGCAAAGGTTGTTCTTATTGTTAGGAGGGCTTGTGTCTGAGAAATTGGCACTGATCAATTTCTTTGCCTCTCTTTACTTGAATAAAAGAACACCTGATTGATTTTTCTCTGCTCTTCAATCTACCTGGTTTGTTTAAAATGTGGTTTTCTACTTGATGAAGACACGGAATCAATTTTTCTTTGATGTGTAGGGAAGCTTTTTCAATCAGACATAAAACATGGCGCAGGAAGTAAATAAAACATTCTCTGCTTAATTTTACTATAAGCATATATACTCTGTTTTCTATTTCTGGTGTAGGGAAAGAAGCAGTTCTGATTGTATAAAGGAAGTGGATGCCTAAGACTAAATAGAGAGGTGCTTACACAAATTGGGTTTTCTCTCTGAAGTTTGTCAGCTTTAATTAAAGAAAAGTACCTACTAGAAAACACATGAGACATTTACTGAGCAAATATAATTAATTTGGAGCATGGGTGACTACTAGCATGTCATTAGTCATGACACATTTCTTTACACTCTACGGATAATTTAGTACAGGGTGTTGTGACTGGTCAGAAGGCATCCACTGAAGCCCTCATGCCCATAGGAAAAATATGCCAGACCTCTGAATGAGATGGGAGGTTGTGTTTGACAGTGTAACTGAGGAGATTTCAGTTTGTGAGGGGAAACAAAATTTCTAACCCAGTCTTGGCACAGCTAAAATAGAGGAAGATCTCAAATGCCTGTCCTTGAATGTTCCAGGCAGGAAACTTAGAAAAGGTCTTTGGCAGGACAGAAAGCATTTTAATATTTGATTTTTCTGTGCATTTTCTTTGTCCTATCTTCTGGTTTCTTTTTGAGAAACTTGTGGTAGGAAATTTCTTCTGAGAGTTGCTTCTAAAAACACAGGTAGTTACAGATGTACCCACTGCATGAGTCACAGTATGGAATTGCTTTCAGGATTTCAGTAAGGTTGTATCTCTTTAAACATGGGGCGATGCTTCAGTAAATATGTGGTGCTGTGGTACAAAGCACAGATGTTCTGTGTGTGCCCAAATCACTCCTGTACGTATTCTGGTTTATGGATGAGAGGACATCAAGAGCCTTTGAAGTCTGAGGGAAGGTCAGCAAAAGTGAAGAAATAAATGCACTGCTTTGTTTCAAACCATGCTAAAGGCCCTGTCATCCCCTGTGTCACTCTCCCCTCCTGCTGGGAAAAAATCTATTGCAATACCAAAAAGGAGAAGTAGTGGTACCTATGCTTTTTTTGGCCACTCCAGGTTTGAAATTTTAATATATTATTAAAATTTTTAATTAAACCAAAATTAACATTTTAAAATTTATTATTTTTAAAGCAAAAAATGTGTTATTTACTGACAGTGCTGTATAGTAACAGTAGTAGCAATGCAGTCCTATGGTCTGTCTTCAAATCTTAAGTGCTGTTATGATTTTATTCTTAGTTTGCTGCTTTGCTTTTATCTTCAGAGAAGTCACTTAACATTTAAGCACTTTGTTGATATAAGAGTTATGTGCATGCTGTCGTATTGGTGTTAAAGTGGATGTCTACAGCTTATCTGGAACCAAGATAAAGTGTTCAAAATTAAAAAGGGAGAAGCTATTTTTAATTTTTCAAATATTTTTACATGTGTAGAAACATATGTAGTTTTAATGTATATATAAGGTTCTATAACTGTGGGTAATGTGTATTATAAGTGTTGTACCTTTGCTTTTTACAATTATAAGGAACTGTTTTTTCCTTCCTTCATTTAACAGGTCTAAGTTAAACTTGTATCATAGCAGGCCTTTAACTTGCATTGATAACAGCCTTTCAGTCTTGTCTGTTGAGTATTTTGGCTTTTGGAACTGCATAATAGTTAGGTTAAATATTTTCTTAAATAATATTTTCATAAGTTTAGATGTGTCCAAATCAAGATGAGTAAATGTGGTTAAACAAGTTTTAGATGGTGGGGGTGTGGAAATCTGTATTTTATAAGGGGGCACTGCCTGGGAACTAGAGCTGTACAGGTCATTACACAGCTATTTCAAACTCATTTCACTAAAAAGAGAAAGAGGGTGGATAGAAATACCTTGAAAGTTCTCCAGAGTGCTTGTACAGCAAGCACTTGTTCAACCTGTTGTGCAATCTCATGGTCTATCTATTAATGTAAAACACTTCCGACCAACTGGTTCTGTTGGTGAGAAGGGATTCTTTTTGTGTTTGTTGTTCACGATAGAGTTGGTTATTTTATTGAACAGTGAGCTGCAGAAAGTAGCTCAAATGGAAAATTGATGACGTGTCTTAATATGGTAAAATATAAGAAAGGCTTGGATGATTCTAATTTCAGTTGTTTCATCTGAGCATTTAAGAAAGAATCAAATAATGACTATTTAATTCAAACACTCTTTTTAAAATCCAGACTAAAGTCCATTTTACTAATGGATTCCTTCAGAATATTCACATTTCCAATTTTTAAATTGGTAACTTCTTTCTTAATACTGCTTTATTAAATATAATTGCCATGGCTTGAAAAACGATGCTGGTTTCCTTTTTGTCTCCTGTTCTGCTTTGCAAATCTATAACATCCCTGTTGTAGGGTTTTATGGTTTGCATGAGTCAGATTTGGACAAAGTCTTTCAGCTGCCAACAACCACCTTCATAGGAGGAAATGAGAACAGTCTTTCTTTGCGAGAGATCATCAAACGCCTGGAGGTCAGTGGGACACGTTTTCCTTTGTGATTGTTTTCATTCAGACCGAAGTGAACTTTTTCCAGGTGTCACTCACAAAACCCCCTTATCATTTGCCAGTTATTAATAGGACATGTGAAGGATTCCAACAACATTAAAAATAACCTTTGTACTATTTCTAGAGGTTGCAGCACCACTGGTGCAATTAGCTGGGTATTGGCAATGCATAGATTAAGGATGAGTATAAAAGAGGTGAATATGGTAGAATATTAATGCCAGCCCTCGTTCTAGAAAGAGCTGATATTGTTTAAAAGGAGTAGAGCCTTTAGAAATTGTCTTTTAAGTGTTGTACCACAGATAAAACACCTGTGCACACAGTGCTCGGGACATTCAGGGGTTGCTTTCAGATCCCTAGCTCTAGTGAGACCTTTATTTGAGGAAAAATATGAAGGCTGGGTACCAATTTCATGAAAGCCCAGCTGTAGCTTGTAGACAGTGATGGTCCTTGTTTTTCATCCCCAGTCTTTTTTCTAGAGTTTCATTATCTGACAGGTGACATCCTGATGTCCTATGTTTTATGCCATAGGAAGTCATCAAATCTAAAATAATACAAAGAAAAACTAATTTGAAGGAATAAATATCATTAAAGGCAAGCTCCAAATAGCAAAGCAGCAAATAGGAACGGTAATGAATTTGTAGGCTGCCAAGTGAGTCATTGTTGGATATTCCCAGTTGCTTGACTTTTACGTTGGCTTAGCTGAGGCATGGCAAATTGTTAAACTACATTATCTTTGTTGTGCATTTGAGCTCTATATTTGGGTGGGTATTTTTTGTTTGTTTTTTGCACTTCTAGGTTGTCTGTGTAGCAATAATCCTTAAAATTGTAATGTGCAAATAAAATGACAAAATCAATCGCAAAATATAAAAGCCTTAAGGAACTGATTTGTGTTAAGGAGAGATAACCCTTTGCTTTCCTCTTCTCTCTAGAACTTTGGATTTTTTTTTAAATAGAGGTTGACATTCAACTCCTTAAAGGCAGTAGAGAACACACACTATGTTGAGAGTAGTTTTGTCTCAAACTCACAGTAGGTCTTACTTCTGTTGACTTGTATTTTGGAAATATTTTTTCTAACGAAATACTCTTTTTAAAGCAAGAAAAAGAAAATTTTAAAGATGAACAAGGAGATAAAATTTCTGCTGTGTGTTTGCATTTCTCTCTGTCCTTTCTCTGCTCTCAGCTGCTTGGATTTTTTTTCACATTTCTAGGTTTCTGAAACTTGACTGTTATCAGATAATTTGCTATCTTTTCGCCATCTTTATTTCTTGGTTTAAGGTGACATTTATAGAAGATGTGATAAAATACACAAATTTTGATAAATTACTTGAAATCTTTGCTGGCGCATCTAAAGAAGACTGTACTATGACTATGTAAGAAAAGCACTGAGTTAGGTGAAATGTGCCAGAAAACCTGCCAGTGTAAGGCAGGTTTGTTGGCCTACTTTGAGTGTAGCACCAAATGAGAATCTTCCAGTTTAAAAATGTTGAAATGTTACTTTGTAGAGAAAGCCTTGTGATACAAAACTAGATTCAGTAAAACAATTTATTCATTTATAGAATTACTTTGGGGGAGATATTGTGGAAGAAGAAGACAAGGTAGCTTTCAGGAGAGTAACAGAGAATGTGATTTAAAAAATATATTAGTTTATTTGTGGCCCACTTCCTCCTAAAGCTTCTCTGTTGGTGTTTTTACTTGCTAGCATACCTACTGCCAATCCATTGGCCTGGAGTTCATGTTCATCAACGATGTGGAGCAGTGCCAGTGGATCCGTCAGAAGTTTGAGACTCCGGGCATTATGAAATTCACCAACGAGGATAAAAGGACTTTGCTGGCAAGGCTGGTGCGCTCCATGAGGTATGCTGGGCTGGGCTGGGACACTGCTCTGTGCCTGCTGCCTGGGACCTGTGGGATCTGGAAGCTGCTGATGAGGGGGGGAGCAGTCTCACTGAAATCTGGAGTACAGGTGGGTGTAGCTAACCTGGCTGCCATATCAAGGGAAAATGTGTGCTGTGAGAAATCTGTCAGCGTCTGTGTGACTTAGTATTCTGTTATCTTAAAAGACATTTAGTGGCATGCCTGGCAGCGTTTTCATTGGCTTGAGGAGGTAAACTAGGAAAAAGTTGTTTCAACACACTAGTAATACAGATTTGTGTTCAAGATTTGTAGCCTGTTTCAGAAAGTAAGTGTCAGAACGATGTTGGTTGTGTGATTTCAAGTCCTTTCTGCCCTTTTCATTTTGAGATGTGCCAAGTTGTGGTGTTGCATGCTGTTGCATGGCAGCAGCAGTTTTAGTATCTACAGTAAAAGAAAGCACATTTGGAAATAGCTTATTGACTGCTCCCATTGTGGCTATCTGTGTGGAAATACTGTGATCCCAGAGATCAAATTATCCTCTTGCTCCTGGGACAAGGCTTCTCAGACACAAGATTTATTTCAGTCCCTACAATCTGAAGCAGTGTTTATGTCCTTTGTTAAACACAGGAGTCAGAGATTTGTAAAGGCACACTTTTTGGTTAAGATTCTGTGTTCAAAGATGGTAAAAATGAAGTGCTCATTGGAGGTGTTAAAAGATACTTTTGCCAGGTGTTTAGTTTGCCAGTGTTATAATGTCTCATTAAAAGTTTTATTTAAACAGAAACAAAAATTAAGCTTGTGGATCAAGTGGATATTACACTTGAGTAAGTTTGTTTAACAGGCCCTCAGTGTGAAACATCTCCATTTATTTTAAGACAAGAATTTGTACTTTTATTCCTGCCTAAGCTGTGGAGCGATCTGGGGTTTCTAGTGGCATGAAGGGGCCTAATGTTCATCTTCAGCCAAATTAATTGCCTGCTGAAGGGGGGAAAAAAAAGTTTTACAAAAATTTCTATCTAGCTATCTTTAGAGTACTTTTTTGTTGTAGTATTTTATTGTTTGAAAATGACCTAGGAAAAAAAGTTTGGTTTTGTGGAAAACTAGTTGTCCTCTTGAGATTTGTGGCTTTGTAAAGCAGGTTTTCATTGTTTTGCTCAAGACTGTTTTTAAAAATGTTCATTCCAAGAACTACAGTTCATGAATGAAATGAATGAAAATTCAGTTTCAGATGCTTGAAACTGAATTTTAAAGTTGGATTTCTCATCCCTCGTGGTTTTCACTGACAGGTTATTGAACAAAGGGTCATTTTAAACTCCTCTTTATGTAAAATACTCGTTGTATATTTTAGAGCTACTTTGTAATGCATTAGTAAACATGTTAGACCATGATGTGGAGCCTGATCTGGGCAGGGTCAAGCATTTTCAAATTAATCCCTTTTGAGAGCAACCAGCTTTCACCAGATGATTTCCTCGCTGGGTACTGAATGCATCCAGTGACAGAGGCTGGGGCTCTGTGGCTCTCAGCGGCATGTGGGGGACTGGCAAGGTGTGACTCTGAAATACTGTAGCTCTGCATACTTAGTGGCAGTTTGCCTCCAGTAGTGAACTTGCTGCTTGCCCAGTATGGCTTAACTTGCTGCTGCAAAGAGGAAGAATACAGTGTATGCACTGCTTTCCTTTGCCCTGCGGGACCTGCTGTTCACATAGCACACTGCCTTCCCTTTATATAAAAACTGGCATAGCCCCACAGACTTCCCTGAGGAATTCTGGCAGAATAGCTCAGTTGAGGGTCTGGCGTGTTGCTTAGATGGCTGGATTGTAAGGTACGGATGGGTGAGCTAGGAGAAATTTTGGCAACAATTCATATGACTGCCTTTAGGACTTCAGTCTAAAGAAGTAAATGTCAGGATTCTAAAGGAGGAATAAGCAATGGATTATGGCAGTGTTATGAGGCGAGGCACTGCACAGATGATGTAACCAATACAGTTACTTTCATGAAGATGTATTTTCTTTGCCTTTGCTATCTCCAAGCTTTACAATGTATAATCCTTCCAATGTTTTTTAAAAGGTACTTTTTAACCACTCACATTGCCTCTGGCCCAAATGCATTAAAGAATGAAAGAGCTTAGAGCTGTCAGGGATTGACATCATTCTGCTGCTGAAGTTGAGGCAGGGATGCCAGTGTCCTGCTTCTTGGCCCATTCCTAAGTGTTACATCACACAGTCTGAGGAGCCTTGCTATTGAATGAGATCTATGGAATAGGTGTGTTTTCTATTCTGGTTTTGTTACAAGTATTAGAAAATACAGCTTCTCTGTTGTATTTTCTTCATGGGAGAGACTTCTTTGCTGTCACTGTGCCTTCCCAGTGGTCAGGTTTGTGTACATGAGAACAGAGTTTAACTTGGGAAGTGAATTTTGTCTGTGGTGGGGACCCTTAATTGTTACAAAGTCGTAGTAAATAGTTTTCAGATGGGGGAGAAAGAAGACTGAATTCTCTCCTGTGTTTCCCTCCCCATGTGTGACTTAATTCCAGAGGTGTATAACTTGTATTCACAGATGTTTTAAAACAGTTTAATGTAACTTTATTTATTGTAAAATGGTAAACAATAAGTATTTGCTACATTACCTTAGTACGAATAATTTCTCTTGGTTTTTTTTGTTTCTTTTGGCAAAGATTTGAAGACTTCCTTGCTCGCAAGTGGTCTTCTGAAAAGAGATTTGGTTTGGAAGGATGTGAAGTAATGATTCCTGCACTTAAGACCATCATTGATAAATCCAGTGAAATGGGAATTGAATATGTTATAATGGGAATGCCTCATAGGTAATGCCAATGGAAACACCCCAACAAATGGGCTTACTGTGTTGGGACAAGTTTTGGGTTCTAGATTTTTATTTAAAAAGTTGATATTAGCAAAGCTGAGGTAGGAAGAGTCAGTCGTAACAAGTAATGGGAATACGGAACTGTAGCAAATGCCTGTCAGTAAGAGGCTACAGGCTTCAAAAGTAAATGGTAGAGAAACTCTTCTCAGTGTACTTTGAAGCTGCAAGCAAATGTGGCAGCAGCCATGGTATCTCTGCTATTGCATAGAGTCTCTAGAACTGGGAAAGCTTGGTGAGGTAGTTTTGAACTTATTTCTGCAGTTTGCCTTAACTAATTTAGAATGTGATTATTTAAAGACTGCTAGATAGCTACAAAATTCACTTGGATATCTAGGTGTTCTAAAATATCTGAGGGAATGCATTGGAACTTTGTAATGGGAAGAAGGGTTGCATCAAGGCTTTCAGGCTCAAAAGTTTGAGGAGAACATTTGCAAATTTCTGACAGGATGGTTTGCAGATTTTCTGAGTTTTATACTGTTGACTCTGTTAGGACTATTTTTGAGACATAACTGTGTTTGGAATTTTCTTAGAGGTCGGCTGAATGTATTGGCTAATGTAATCCGAAAAGAGCTGGAGCAGATCTTCTGTCAGTTTGATCCCAAACTTGAAGCAGCTGATGAGGTAAGATGCTTTTTCATTAGATCTGTATGGAGAGGTCAACATTCAAGATTGTTCTCAGTTGTTTTGGTCATGGTTATTATGAAAACAGCATTATCAACTGCAACACATTCTTTTCTAGTTTGAGGAACATGATTTGGTGAAATTTCTTAACAAATTTAAAAATTATATTATACTTGTAACGTGCAGAAGGTCTCTCAGGAGTGAGTGTAGATAAAGAAGTTCCATTTGACAGAGTTCATAACCTCTAGGCATCTCTTTTTGTTTTATATGAATGGAGTATTAATATGCTGTAAGTATTTATCTAACGTTTGATGACAACAGTAAGATAATAGAATAGGAACAGTGTCCCAGTTTATAATGATGGTGTCAAACCCATAGTGCACGCTGATGTTCAGGTAACCAGATGCATTTTTCAGGCTGAAGCACATATTTTAGGCCTAGAGAATCAGATGGAGCAGGTCAGAATGACATTTCCTGAATTGTGATTGCGTCTTTCTTGTTAGGGATCTGGGGATGTAAAATACCACCTGGGAATGTACCATGAGAGGATCAACCGAAAAACAAACAAGAAAATCACTCTGTCCCTGATGGCTAACCCTTCTCACTTGGAAGCAGTTGATCCTGTTGTGCAAGGCAAAACAAAAGCTGAACAGTTTTATCGAGGGGATACAGCAGGGAAAAAGGTAAAGATTGTTTAGTATAGTAACTTTTAATGGTTCATAGTATTTCCAGTAAAAATAGTTTGCCAGTTGTTTCATATCACAGCATCTTCCTCTTTTCCTCCTTCAAAAGGGATATATCACCTGTTGAACTAGATAAGGTTTCTGACTTGAGACCTCAAGGGTAACTTCAAGAAGTAGGCTTAAAGCTTTATTTCCTTTGCAAACTGAGAAAACACAACAAAATGCTGAGAAATTTATGGTTTATTATAAATGTACTGTTTTATTTTATAAGCACAAAGAAATATGGAGTCATGAAATCTTGCTGAGAAGCTCGAGTTGTGGTTTTCCTTTCTAATATATGTGTGGATGTGTGTGTACAATTCTCCCTCTTAGGTTATGTCCATATTATTACATGGGGATGCCGCCTTTGCAGGACAGGGAGTGGTTTATGAGACATTTCATCTTAGTGACCTCCCATCCTACACCACAAATGGTACTATTCACGTTGTGGTCAACAACCAGGTAACAAGTACAGCCTTTTGCAATCAACTTCTCTGCTGAATATTTGCCCATCTATCTCTTTTTACTGTTTGTTATTAACTGGGTTCCTTGCCCCCTCTGGTTATTAGAATAGTTGAGATGTTTCTGAAAATGATCCTAGTATCTAGCAACTCTTGAGTGGATAATATTTTATCACCTGCATGTATTCCATTCAGTTTGTAATACTTAATTGGATTAGGCTTGCTTTGGTTTTTAAGGGAGCAAAAAGAAGCTGGTTAGCCAAAATGAAAAGCTGATACTGTTGCTGTGTGAATGGCTATAAATGCAAACCTCAAAACAAAGTAGAGGGAGGTGCCCAAATTATTTTAATAGAAGTTTCTGGAATTTTTAGATTGGGTTCACCACAGACCCCCGTATGGCCCGTTCATCTCCGTATCCCACTGATGTCGCTCGTGTGGTCAATGCTCCCATTTTCCACGTGAATGCTGATGACCCTGAAGCAGTGGTGTACGTGTGCAGCGTAGCTGCAGAGTGGCGAAACACTTTCAATAAGGATGTGGTTGTTGACTTGGTAAGTCTTGATTTTCTAAACTTTCCATTCTGTGCATTATGTACTAGTCTCTATTTTTTTGTGGCTTAGAAGGTCCAGTCAAGAAACATACTTGATTTTAAAGGCCTTTAGTTTCCTCATTTTAAAAAGCCAAGCAACTAACTGGCCCACAAGAAGCCATGAATGTTTTTTATTCAATAAGCCTCTTAAAATCTCTGTAAAACTACGAAATGGAAATATTCCATTTTACATTTTTCCTTATCAACAGAAGCCATCTTTCCCTTTGTAGGTTTGTTACCGTAGGAGAGGACACAATGAAATGGATGAGCCCATGTTCACCCAGCCTCTGATGTACAAGCAGATCCATAAGCAGATGCCAGTGCTGAAGAAATATGCTGACAAACTGATTGCAGATGGGACTGTGACACTGCAGGAGTTTGAGGTACACACCAGCAGAGTTAGAGGGAATCTAAGGAGCTGTAAGGAGAAAGACCCAACTGTCACTGCATGCTGCCTGCTTGAAAACTTCCTTACTATGATAAGTTTTTGACAATTTGTGATTCAATTTGGCTTGTATTTTCATGTAAATACTATTGTTGTAACAAAAGGACTGGGAGTGCTGTGAAGTAATTAATATATATTGCACATAAAAAATTTCTTCAGTTCTTAGGGAGAAGGTGATTAAATGAGAACATTGGGAAATAGAAGCATTTGTCAGCTGTTCTTCATCTCTAGAGCCTTGTTTCAGCAGCAAGACAGTATTTGAACATTCCTATTGATAACTTCATTTTGATAACCCTGGCAGGCCATCCAGCAATGATGAAATAGAATCAGTTTAACCTTTTTGTTTTCTTGGAAGAATTCAGCCAAGTTCAGAGATAATTTGAATTATTCCAGTGAATTGTAGAGTCTCGTGTGTATATTAAACTGGTTAGGTCTTTACCTTAATTTTTTTTGAGAATGGGTGTTTAGAGTGCAGAGGAAACCTTCAGAGGAGCCTTGAAACCTTCAAGGACCTTCTGAGAAGGTGTAGTGACATATTGCAGTTCAAGAAATAAGCAGTTTGGGTAGGTGCATTCTGTTGTCTGTAAGATGCATCACAGCTCATGCAGAAGTGGCTTTCCTGAATCATTTATTGAAAGAGTGTGCCAGCAGAGGCACCATGGGATTTGGTGACTGGATCCAGGATCCTGGATGGATGTTTGGCTGCACAGACTGAGCTCAACATTGCTGTTAATTCCTTTAAAGGTTAGCTAGCTCAATAACCTCAGTGTGATTCTGGGTTGAAACGCAGATATTGCAGAGGTGTTCTGCCTCTATGGAGTATGGCATTGAGAGGTGTGGCCAGCAGATTCTTTGATAGACTCTCCCAGACAGACTAATTTTTTGGAAACTTCTTTTCCAAACTTTAGTGGCTTTTGTAGTGAGGAGTGTGAGAGCTGGATGATTTTGATCTTAGAAGTATGACTGTAAATGATATTTGGTATTTCACTTTCGTCTCATTCTGGAGCAATGCTTGCAGCTTCAGCTCTTGGTACACTCCTCTGTAACACCTGTCCAATGAAATTATTTATTTAGAGAAATGTGTGTAAGCATGTTTCTAGGAGGCAGTTTGATTCTAGATAAAATTATTTATTTGTATTATTGTAACTAAATTTTCTCATGGAGTTAAATAGCTGGTTTTATCACACTGAATCAGAGGTGATATCTGTAAGATATGAGGGTGTTATGTTTATCCATTTTAAAACCTTTTTGTTCTACAGGAAGAAATTGCAAAGTATGACAGAATATGTGAAGAAGCATATACTAGATCTAAGGATAATAAGATCCTTCATATCAAGCATTGGCTGGATTCACCTTGGCCTGGTAAGGAGTGTCCTTTCACTTATCCTAGTGTTACCCGAATGTGCTTTTATTTTGAGTCCAAAATCTAGGATTTAAATAGATTTTATCAGACAACATTTCTTTAAAATGGAATATGTGACCTTTGATTTGCCCCTGTTAACAGTAAATATAGCATTCTGCCAGATCAACTTGAAATAAATGCTTTTGTTAAAAAATGTGCAAGTAAGCTGTGACTTTGAAAAAGCCATTTTCCAGTTTAGCAGAGAGGTGGTTTTCCTGTACTGTTAACTGTCCAGGCTGTCAGGAAGAAGGAGTATGTCTCATGTTATTTATTCATTTATTTATTTTTATTTGAGGGATTGAGGTGCCATATGCCTTTTATTGGCTGCCTCTGCCCACATAGTTGGACTTCACAGGGAGTGAAAGCAGAAACAAAATAGATCATTGTGTGCCTGTAAGATCAGCTGCTGTTGTCATGCGGACAATCAAAATTATTGTTTCCCAGCAAAAGGGGAAGAACTAGGCTTAGTCTGCTGCTTAGCATGTCACTTGAGTTGTTAAATAAGTTGTAAGTAATATACTTATCTCCTGAGCAGTCCTTGAACATCTCAGCAAATCTTTTCCTTCCAGGCTTCTTTAACGCAGATGGAGAACCCAAGAGCATGTCTTGTCCTCCGACGGGCATTTCGGAAGAGCTGCTGACTCACATTGGCAATGTCGCTAGTTCAGTGCCAGTCGAAGACTTCAAAATACACCCAGGTCAGCTGAAGGCTTTGTGTCTCCTGGTGGCTTTGTGTCTTGCTCCATTTCTGTGTTTCTGCACAGAAGTTATTCTTGGGCCATTTCTCAAAGAGGAAAATGCCAGTGACATTTTTTACTTTGACTCTTCCACTCTATGGGTGAGGAGAATGTGACATTTAAGTTCCTGCTGCTTGTTCTCAGCGTAATATTCTTTCAAGTATCACACCACTTCTGTTTCATACCTCATTAAAATAGATTTTCCTCTGAGGGAGGTAAAAGTCTCTTTGCAACCTTAAGTTAATAACTGCTTTCATTTTTCAAGTCCTTGCATTTTTTTTCCAAAAAGTCTTAGGTTTTGTTCTGAACAGATTCAGTCCTCACTTTGGCATTTATTACAGTAAGTGCCTGTTTCACTGGGGAGCCCCAACACCATGTCAGAGTTCTGAGATAGTTTTATTTCCTGGGCAGATTGAAATTTAGCAACTATTGGGAGCAATAACCTGCTCATTCCATGGGGAAACATGGAGACCCTTTGTTTAGGGATCTTTTTTCTTTTGTTGACTTGTAGGGTACATACATAGGATAAAGAACAAAGAGCTTTTTTCTCTTTAAAATCTCTAAAGAGAGAAAGCTAATCCTCTCTAGAGCCATCCATCAAGGAATAAAGTTTGTCTTCTGTAAATATTCTATGTGTTTGTGTTCCTTTGGGAAATGAATCACAAGTAATGATGGTGGGGCATTCCCAGTTATTAACTGCAGGCTTGTTGAGCAGATACAATTAATGGATAAATTTAACTCTTCTACACATTTTTGTGCACTTTGTTGTGACACTGATAAATTAAAAATTATAGTTGCCCAATAAAATTTAGTATTAGACATTCTAATTAAAAAGGTAAATTGGTCTCTTGTTAGTAAGTTGATTAACCATTGACACGAGGGAACATTTGCCAGTGTCTAAGGTGGATTTATGGTTCAAAAAAATTATGGTGTGCTAGATTCTTTTATGCAGTTTAAAAGGCCATGAGAGAGAATTTGTGGAGAAATAGAAGGGGAGAGAAATAGAAATTTGAAGTACTTTGTCCTTTCACTAGAATGAAACGGCTTAATATCATATAGTCTTGCAACAAACAATGGGAAGATTATTTTTTTAATCAAATGTTTAGTGTATTCTAAAGGGAAAATTTTCAAGATTTTCAAGATTTTTTTCTTTTACTTAAAATGTAAATGAGGCAATTTCAATGAGAGTTTTATGTGGAAAGAAAATGGGGTGTTTTTCTGTAAAATTGTGGAAAGTAAGGAAAGGGAAATATGGGAAAATAACATATGGGACATCTTACCAAAATCATCAGTGCAGATGTGAAAATAAGATGCTGTCAATTGACAGTGTATACAGGAGACTTGTGGTCTCAAAGCTGGAAGCACCTGTGTGCAGCTGTGAAGTTTTGTTCCCTTTGAAAATTACAGTGTTGTAACTTGTGTTTTGGCTTATGAGGTTATAAAATCTTCACTGAAAAGTCAGCTATTAGTTACCAACTGAAAATCCATTGGCAGCTGCTACAGGTTTTCTATTTGTATGATGTTCATAGTATTGATCAATCCAGACTGTTTCACTGTATAACATCTCCAGAAGTGCAGTAAGACAAATGCGAACAAAAAATGAGAAAAGGAAGGAAGACAAAAATTCAGAAACCAAATCTTCGGTCTCTATTTTCAGTCTCTTATAAAACAGTACTTGGTGTTAGAGATGTGAAAATAAATCTTGAGGAAGAAGAATTTCACCATGGATCTTTTTAATTGTCCTCAGTAGTTTCTGACACAGTCAACCTTACTTTCTTCTTCAAAAACAAGGTATGAACATTACACAGCTGTTTGCTTGGGAAGCGAGTTGTTTTATTTTGCCAGCAGTTCAGTTCTAGAAAAACAGTTTGTAGACCTGAGTTGGTATCTGTGTTTAGCTTAGCTGATGAGGAAGGAGAATGTTGAATATGATGTGAACAGAGAATGTCTCTGAAATAGATCCATTCATTTCAGATCTTTATTCCGATGTAGGACTCTCTCGGATTCTGAAATCCCGCTTGGAAATGACCCAGAGCAGGCTGGTTGACTGGGCCTTAGCAGAGTACATGGCTTTTGGCTCTGTTCTCAAAGAAGGGATCCATGTCCGACTGAGTGGGCAGGATGTGGAGAGAGGTACTTTCAGGTCAGTACTGAGATAACTGTTAGATGTTGTTAGCATTTAAGTGTTTAAGTCCCACACTTAAAGAAACAACTTAGCATTTGTTTAAAAAACATGGTCTTCTGCGGGGAGGGGGAAGTTGGGGCTCTTTCTTCATCATTAATCTGAATGTTTTAGGTTCTAGCAGTCAATAATAATCAAATTTCCCATGTATCTGTAAGCAGTATTTCAAAGTATAATATTTAAGCCAGAACAAACATTTTTAGAAATTTTCTACCTTCTGTTGCTTAAAAGCAGAAATGGTATCATTCCCCCTGATTTCTAACAAAAAATACAGTTGCATTCCATCTAATTGCTGAGAAGTAAGGGAGAATACTTGCTGCAGCAGATCCTGAGTCTTTTAAATACCATTCCAGTGGTGGCTGCTGGAAACTTGTGTACCCTGTAAACAAACATGTTGCCAGTTGGTGAGGCTTTTAAAGTGAAATAAGATCTTTTGTACTGAGACTTTTAATGCCTATAGGGCATGTATGAAGGCAGGATCTCATCACTTGGTAAAATATGAACAGTTTACTGCCTTATCTGATTCTCTGTAGAATAAAATGTTAATGATGTATTTAATTGAAACCTTTGATCTGATGCAATTCCTGTGGTGAATGCTGCACTGTGCTTCATTGTGAATGCTTGCAGAAGACAGAAATTTTGGTGCCTGTCTTCTCTGGTATAGTATTGGATAGAATTTGGGAAGCACTGAATATACTGTGTTGCCATAATAAAATAACACAATGGGGTGCTTTCACTATTTTGCGGCTTCTAAAGTGATGTCTAGAAAATAGTTTTTTCTTTCAATATTCCATGTGATGACTTCTTTTCTTCCTGTTTCAGTCCTCAACACTATCAATAGACAGAAGCTAGATAAAGCTGCAGACAGAAGCACCAGACCCCTTCTTCTCTTGGAGACAAACTCTTGAGGACAGAGGGAAGAAGGGGGTACAGCCTTGATTCTGTACTGGATTGATGTCAGTAAATCTGACAATTGCACATGTGCAAATTTTATGTCTGTATATTTCTGGCTGGCCCTATGTGCTCATCCTAATCACCTTTTGCTAGGGAAACAAAACTTTGTACTCAAGAAGCTTAACACCTAGCTAGGTCTTTTGTCATTGTCTTAATGACAAAATCAAACTTACAGTGGCAAAACTGATTTCTGCCAAACAGCTGCCTGGTGTGTGCATTTCCCCCTTTCTACTTCCATCCCTGTGCTGCTCTTCAAAGGTTCAGTCTTTTTCTGGCTTTACATTGTTGAGTTCTAGCTAAATTTCAGAGCTCTTTTGCTAGCATTCATTGTAGCAAAGGGAAGTGCAGAAAGATTCAGACTTCAGTGTTGGCAGCTCTACAACACACAGTATTGTTATCAGTACAATAACTGGCCTTATGTTAGTGGTTGTAAAGCTGGACATATTGCTGTGATTCACTCAGTCTGCTCAGAGAGTTAATGGATTGCAGTAATTACTTCAGTCATCTCTGTTTTGGTAGTATTCCTTGGTGCCCTATTCTAATGCTGATTAATGGTGTTCTAGAGAACTGTAAATGGTGCATGTGAGTGGAAATAGCAGGAAAGAGGATACAACTCCTTCAGGTTTCAGTGCTGAAGATTACATTTTTTTCCATTAAAGACAAAACAACAATTATTTAAAGGAAAATATTAGAATTTGTGAGGAAGGCAGAACGAAATGTTTTCAATAACAATTTTGTTCCTCTGAATTTCTTTAATAATTCTATTCTATAGCAACAACTTCCCCATCCTTTTCTCTTTCTCCCCTGTTCTACTAGCGATGAGGTATTTCCAGTTTCTGTGAGTGCTTGAGGAGCCTGGACAGTCAGTGAAAGTCCTTACAGTGCAGCAATTGTATTTAGACATGTGATTGTATTTCCCATGGTTTCAACCAGACCAGGGTGTTGTGTGTAGCAGAGATAACCATGGTGCTTGCTTGCTTTCCAGAACACAATTTTGATGCTTTAGCTTTGAAAATAGCTCTGTTAAAGCCCCAAATGATTCCTGGCTAATGAATCTCTTTCAACAACTCTTTGCAGCCATCGTCACCATGTGCTTCATGATCAAGAAGTTGACAAGAGAATTTGTGTTCCCATGAATCACCTCTGGGAGCAGCAGGCCCCCTACACCGTGTGCAACAGCTCCCTCTCCGAGTACGGGGTCTTAGGTATGCCTCGATCTGCCTGGGGTTTGCTGGGGCTGCTAGACAAGAAGCAGAGCTCAGCAAAGAAAAAAATAAAAGAATGTGGGGGGAAAAAGGCTGTAAAATGGTCATATATGAAACAGGTAGCAAAGCTGTTCCTCTCAGGTTCTGGCATCCCTTAAACAAGCATCCCCACATTTTACAGTTTTGGGATTCAGTTAAAAGCATCCATCTGCTATTGTTGATCTTGGCAGTGCTGGAATGTGCACCTGATGCTTTTTTAAAAGGGGAGGAACTGACAAAAAAACCAGAGACAGTTTGTCATAGAGATATAAAAAATCCCTCGTGGCCTTATCTGAACTGCTATTCTGAATGTGCTATTTCAAGAAAACAAATTCTTTTTAGTGATAGCATTAATCATAGTGAATTATTTTACCTTCAGCCACAGAGAATGGATAGCCTTACTCTGACATGATGAGGGTGGCAAGAGGAATGTGGAGCATGAAACAAATACATCTAATAATTTATCAAAAGCGTTACTGATTTCATGGATAATAAACTATTGTGTGAAGGAAAAACTTGAAACATTGTAGTATATAAAGGTAGTAGTTGATAGCTGCTTGCTTCAAAGTTCCAGAAATATTTGGTTATTTAGTAATTTTTGCAATGCTACATATTGCTGTTACTAATAATATTAAAATTAAAGTGGTATGCAGTGGCTGAAGACCAGATTTTTTAGGTATTTTTGTTAGCTCTGTGGCAGAATTGGTGTGAATAGAATCACATTTTTGGTGTTGCTAACATGTAAAGGTAAACTCTAAATAGGAGAGTGCAAGCAAGGATATGTATAAACAGGAGAAAAATAATTGGCATAGATAAAAATCAAGAACTTAATTTCAGAGAATGATTGTTTCCAATTTCCTGTTGTTTCTCAGTGTGTTTTGGGTTTTTTAATTTGAGCCTGTTTACAGTGTTGCTGCAAAACTTATGGGTAAGTGGGTTCTAGGTTTCTGGATTTGGATTTTTGACATTCCAAAAGAGGTGACAAATGTCTGGATATGATGAAATCTGATTTTGTTTTGAAAATAACACCTCAATAGGAAATCTAGTGTTGATATGGCATGAAGGCAATTCTGTCACAATTCCATTCTTTAAAAAACTAACGAAGTGGGCTGTCTTTCTTTCTCTTTCTTGATCTCATCCTACTCACTATTGCCCTTCCACCTTACCCAGCAAGAGATAGGTGAAAGATTATTTAATAAAATTCATTGAATACAAGCAATAGGGTTTTGTTTGTATGCTGGAAACAAGAACACCATTTTTGTGCACTTCTGCTTCAGCAGATGGGATGACAGGTTCTCCAAAACTAATAATATTGATACTTTTAATTTTCAAAAACTTTAAGTCCCTTACATCAGAGATGTTTTCTAACAGCACAGGAGATTAAATTGATACAAATATATGAAACAAATACATCTAATAGTTTATCAAAAGTGTTACTGATTCTATGGATAACAAAATATTGTGTGAAGGAAAAACTTGAAACATTGTAGTAGATGAAAGTAGTAGTTGAACCTTTCTTCATTCTGACATAAAATCCTTGTACTGATAAGCCCTTTTAACCATTACTTAACATTCATGCCCTAAGTCACTTGAAAATCTTATTGAATTAAGTTATGGCTGTAGCTTTACTTACATTAATTAAAAAACAGCTATTCTTATGACAATCATGAAAATGCTGTGGGGAAAAACACAGCACAGTATGCTGTGTAGGCTGCCACTTTGCTTGACAGCACTTCTTTCTGTGCCGGAGTGGCAGGAGAACAGTGAGGGAGCACAGCAGGCACTGGACTAATAGAAATTAGCATTTCTGCTAGGTCTGTCATCTAGGGACCATAATGAACTCCAGCAATTGAAACATTAAGTTTTGCAGCCTTAATCAAGTGCTGTGTGTTTTTCTTCCCTCTGTCTCCTCAGTGTAGAAGTTTACCAAACTGCTGTGCTGGTTCTGGTTCCCTGTGCCCTGGTGTGCTCTGAGCCCTGAGCAGCTGCCTGCTGTTTGAAGTTAGCTGGTTGCTCTCCAATGCCCTTTGGGTGTGCAGATTCCTTACCTGACATGCTTTGAAAGTTGTTTTGCTGCCTGGTTGCCTTGGATTTCCTCACAGTTTCAACCTGTTCTCTGTTTCTAGATGTGTAAGAGTTAATCCTTTAAACCCACAAAATCTGCACAGGATTTTAAAGAAATGTTCAGTTCTTGTTTCTGCAGATGCAAACAATAAAGTTTGCAAGGTCTCTGCTGTAGTTTTTCTTTGTGGGGTTTTTTTTTTTTTTAATTCTTTTTTTTTTTTGGTCTGAGTTTGAGCCCTCATGAGGGACCTGAGTAGGAACCTGCTCCCCTGCAGTTCATGTCCCATCTCTGGAACAGTGGAGACTTTCTAGTTCAGGTCACCTTCCCTGATCTTGACTCTGGTGCCACAACAATTCCCTTTCAAGAGAACATCTCACCCTCTCCTGGGATGTTTACCTTGCATCTGTCTAGATCTGTCTCCACCAGCACTTTTAAAAAAAATATTTATTTAGCAGTTCAGATCTTGTTCTTTAAGTGATTTTCCCCCCATGAAGGTAGCAGTAGTAATTCTTCACAGACTCCTTAGTCTGTCAAGAGTTAAAGCTATTCCATTGTTACAATCACGATCGGAATAGTTTTAATTTAGTAACTCTCACTGTCATTTCCCTGGTGGAAAATTGAGTTCTGGTATACCAAAGATGTGTATACCACAGACACACGTACCATGAAATAGTAGTCTCAGCAACAGTGTTCTCAAAATACTAATCAGAATGTATAGATTACATTTGGATATATTTTCCTAGACATTTTTATAGCTGTCAGAAGGCTTGCAAATGGTATCTGTGTTAAGGTAACTTTTCGATACAGCTTACCTAGGACATTTTTACCCTGTAGAGATTAGAGTGAAGTTTTCAACAAGACAGGAAATGAGAAATTATACTCGTTTTTTTTAGGGGTGATCTTTCATATATGAAGTATAATTATGTGTGTGCAGTGACCAAATTTTAAGTATGCACTGAGCTCCATACTCTTTGAAAAGCACTGTTTGATTATTGATAACTCTGAGTGGTCAAGACCTCAGTTTGTGCTTCTCTAAAAGCTAGATTACCCCACCCTTACAGAGAGCAGCATATGCACAAATAAGTCTTGAACATATTGCATATTTTCTCAACCATGTCACCCAATCAGTAGAAATGGTCTCTTAATGCTTGTGTAAAATTAGAATGGGATTCAAGCCTATCTAGGGAAATCTATTTTTCAGATACCTTTGGGAATATGATTGAAAGAGTTGTGTAATATTTTCCAGTGTTTTCATTGTGTTAAAAACCATGGAATTACACAAATGAGGAGGCCAGAGATGGAGGAAAGGCTGAAGGAAAAACTGTTCAGGCAGTCAGGCCAAAGGCAAGGCCAGCAAAAGTCATTCTCTTTGGTAATGACCTGTCATGGGGACTCACAGACGAAGGGCTGTCTGACTTTACAGTCTTCTTTTGGCCTCTAATGTATCAGTTGCCTTTTGGTGGGACCGTGAGCATCTGCTGGAGTCATGCATGGACTGTTCAGAGATCAGTAGTCCAAAAGCCAAGGGACTTGAAGATTTCTTGCCATGGGGATGGTAAATGAAAAACCAGGTTGGAATTACCAAGGAGTAGACTATGAAGACCCAAAAGTTAGTTGATCTGCTGGGGTAAGCTTTAATGAGAATATTCCCATATTGGAGTTCTGTATTTGAAACCAGATCATTATATTCTATGTAGAACTTCAACATGAAGTGTGTCTATCTATTAAATATTTATTCTCTGTGTGTATTGAATCAGTTTTGCCTCAGTCAGAACCCCTACACCCAGAGCACTGCTGTATAGCTCTGCTTTTAACTGAGAGCTTTAACCTTTTTGGCTGTAATCACTCTGAACTATAGGTGGAGAATCTGAGTACAGGTATTCATTCAGCACTCCAGGCTCTGCTATATCAAAGGGTCAAAGGAAAATATGGACAGAGATCAAATACTTTAACACTGAAGCAGAAACCTAAAGGGTCATTAGCCCTGCATAAGAAAGGATTGTTTATCTAAGTCCCAGATGTGTTTGCCATGCAGCTGTTATATTCAAGTTTTTTGGAAGATCTGAAGACTAGGATCATGTGTGTAGACTGAAAGCTGATGTCACCAGTAATTTTCTTCATCATCTGTGTTTGAGAGGGGGAAAGAAAGATGATATTGTGTAGGGCTGTGGAAATATTAAAATTAATAAATAACTCTTTAACTGGGCTGTAAGTGCATTTTTTACAGGAGAAGATAGTAGTGAGCTCTTAGGCAAACATTATACTAAATTTGGAGCGGAGGGAGGGGGTTTAGTTTGTTTAAAAACTCCTATGATATTGAAGTGTTTGAGGAAAAGTTTGAAGGATTGAAGTCAGGCTTGGAAATGGTACTATTGAAAACTGCATGATTTATAATGGGATTCCAAAAATCCAGTTCATTCTCTAATTTTGGGTTTGTTTTATTTTTAATTTTTAACGAGGAATGAACAGAATTTTCAGGAAATCTGTTTATTTTCTGTTTCTCCTACTTGTTTGCTTGTCAGGTTTTGAACTTGGCTTCGCCATGGCGAGTCCCAATGCCCTGGTGTGCTGGGAAGCCCAGTTTGGGGACTTTCACAACACGGCTCAGTGTATAATAGACCAGTTCATCAGCTCCGGCCAGACCAAGTGGGTTCGGCACAACGGCATCGTCCTGCTCCTGCCACACGGGATGGAAGGAATGGTGAGCACTGCTGGCTGGCACGTGCAGGAGGGGAGTGCTGGCTGCAGTGCCTTCTCTGCAGCTGGAAAAGCCAAAGGTGGCTTGGGGATCCAGTGGTGATAGGAACCCAGGGGAGGGAGGCACTGTTAAGCACGTGAGGCTGCCTCAGTGTTACAGAGAAGAATGTAGAAAGATTGACTGGTGAAAACCAAAAAACCCTGAGAAATATTTCTGAGCTCTTAGCTTTGTGTCATTCTTAGTGGCATGTACCAGTGCCCCCCCCCCCCTTTTTTTTTCCTTTTTTTTCCTCTCTTTTTTTGGTATCTTTCCCTAAGACACTGCCTTCTTTCCCCAGAAAGCTGCATTCTCAGTGTACAATAAGAAAAAATCATGTCTAAGAGTGCTCGCTTGGTTTTATTTTGCGTTAAGTACGCCTGTGTAAACTTATCACTCAATTCTCTTGCCATGAAATGATATAAAACAACTCTAAAACTTCTTCAGAAATCACTGACCTTGGTTAATTTTGATTAATAAGAAATCTCCCTCTTTCTGGAAAGGAAAATGTTTCTACTAGTTTTTGGCTGTCTTTTCTTTCATGGCTAGTAGGAGGAACTAGACAAGAGGGAAAGGGCGTGGGCATACACTATTACTTGAAGTTCATATCAGCAGTGGAATTGTTCTTCAAATACTTTAAATTATTTTTAAGATCACATGAATATCATGTCAGGCAAGGTTAATTTTCTCCTTTTCAAATACATTAACCTTCATGAATTGTTGCATGTATGTTTCTAGTTTTCTATTTAAGAAAGCATAGTATGTGCCACAGTGGCAATCTCCATCTATATAAATGCTTTAGACCTTTTCACTGCAAACTGTGTCATTTCTATTCTCACAAACAATTTAGTTTATTTCCATTCAATTATGATCCTGTCCTGATACACTGGAGTGCATTCATACCTTATGAATGGCTTTCCATAGCCATTGTGCTTAAGGAATAAAGGATCTAATGCTGTTCACAAGGGTTTTGATAAATTAATTTTTTTAACTGTATCCCGAGGGGACAACCTGAATGAGCCCTCAGCAGGAGGTGTGGTCCTCTGCAGGGAAGCACTTGGCTTAAGGGGCTGGTTCTCTGCTACTTAGAATACATTTAATCTTTCTTTTCCCATAGCCACTTGGCAGCAAAGATTTGCACAGGTCTTCTGAAACACGCTTATTTTGCTACTAGTGTCAGCTGCTTTTGGAATATTTAAGAATCCCACCAGGCTGTTGAAATCTTTTATCTTCCCAGAGGACCTTTTCATTACAGGAGGACTAGTCTTTCTATAACTACAGTGTTGGGGACAAGATGATTTGGGGAAGGATTCTTAATGGGATATGGATCCCTTCACCTCTAGGTCATGCATTCAGAGGCAAGTTGGCTGTGATTGAAAGACTCTGCAGCCTAATGGCTCCTTGGGGACTCATCTGAAAGTAGCTAATGGATTCAGTATAGGTCTCACTGGATAGGTGGTCACAGTAGAAATAAACCCTACCCCATCCCACGCAGTAGTTGCTGGCAGTCTGATTGGTGGTGTCAGCACAGAAACTGAAGATGGATGTGAACATTGAGGCTCTGGACTGAGGTTGTTGCTGGGGCAGTGTGTGAGTGATGGGGAAGCCTCACCTGCCTCTCCTGTAATTGTTTGCTGGTAACATCTCTGTTCCCAGTGTACTGACTGCAGTGTGCTTGTGAAGGACTGGGTTTGTGCTGTGTGTGCCATGCTTAGTGCAGGATTTGATTTACAGCAAACAGATGTGAACAGCAGTGGTGCTACAATAAACTGGACTGCTGCTGTGCACCATAGTTTTGTGCAGCTTTGCTCATTGCTCTGAAGTCCTTACCTGTCTGACCAGATTATTTGGCACCTCAAAAGTGGAGGCAGAATTCAAAGGAGCAGTGATACAAGGCACAGTTCTAGGCTGTTTGTGTTACACCTTTGTTGCCAACAGAATGTTTTTTTCCTTTGAATTCCCTTAGTCCGTGAAGCAGACTGAATCATGGGGCCATAGACTGGTTTTTGTTGGAAAGGACTGTGAAGACCATCTAGTTCAAACCCGCTCACCATGGCAGGGAGCCTTTCACTAGACCAGGGGCTGCTCAAAGCCTCATCCAGGCTGCCCTTGAACACTTCCAGGGACGGAGCATCTACAACTGCTCTGAGCAGCCTGTGCCAGTGCCTCGCCACCCTCACAGCAAAGCTTTTCTTTTTCTTCTTTCTTTATCAAACCTACCCTTGCTCTCTTGCAGCCTAAAGCCATTCCCCCTTGTCATATTGCTACTTGACCTTGTAAAAAGTCGCTCTCCAGCTTTCTTGC
Source organism: Leptocoma aspasia (assembly GCA_013399835.1). Classification (NCBI taxonomy): domain Eukaryota; kingdom Metazoa; phylum Chordata; class Aves; order Passeriformes; family Nectariniidae; genus Leptocoma; species Leptocoma aspasia. The sequence continues at coordinate 4,136,070 of VXAX01003556.1, forward strand.
AGGTCCCCTTCAGGTACTGTAAGGTGCTGTAAAATATTTCCCTGGAACCATGTCTTCCCCAGGCTGAACCATCCCGACTCTCTCAGCCTGTTTTCATAGGAGAGGTGCTCCAGTCCTCTGATCATCTTTGTGTCCCTCCTATGGATCTGGAATCCTGCACTTGGAATTAGGAAGGATGATGTGTTCAGTCAAGGTGGACTACCAGTTGTCAGAATAATGACTGATTTTGGAGATCATGTATTAAGATTTCAGCAGAGGAAGTTACGAGATGAGAGATAGCCATATGAGGAAAAACATCTCATTATGAACATTATCAGCTTAGGAGACATGGAAAGAGTTGAGAGGTGTAATAGTTTGTCTTTGGGTTAAAATACATAACAGCTGTGTGTGAAATGAAAGTCCTTCCTAAGGGCACCTGTCACTTGAACAAGCCAAGGCTGTCAGCAATAGCGATAATAAAAAAGCACATTGCATTCTCACGCTCCTCACAGCTTTCTCTTATCCTTTATAAACAGGGACATGAAAAAGAAAAATAACAGATTTTGCTACATTCCTTATTCTTGATAATTTCTGTGGCCAGCATGTATGTTTTGCTAATGTAAAATGGAGCTAACAGCATTTGTACAATTCAAGTAATTGCCATGGGTACTGCTAGTGAGACAGTGGATGGGAGTGTTCAGTAATGACAGAACATAAAAAATCTCCTGAGGAGGCAGAAATTAATCATGGGTTAGTCTGGCAGATAATGTGTGCGTGTATTTTGATCCATTTTAGCTAAAGCATTCATCTATGTATTTGGTCCTGTACTGAACAGTGAACAATAGTAGGAGAGATCCTGTGCCTGCTTTTGTTGCTAATACAGCAAAAGTAGTGAGCAGTTAACTTTGTGTTTGCTCCTGTTCAGCACGCACGAAGTGTGAGTCACTGCAGTACTCTGAGGCACCCAGTGTTTCTCTTCCTGACATTCCTTGTGCTCCTGTTTGCTCTGCATTGGCAAGGTCATTGTTGTGCCCACATGGTCCCACTGCCTTTCCACTTGTCTTCATTGTGCAGCTAGACTGAGGGTAGAAATCACTTGCAGGTGGTAGAAACATTGGAAACCTAATCTCCTATGAAAACAGATAAGGAATTCTGTCCTGTGGTGTGTCCTCTCTCCCACTGCTGCTGTTGATGCCTTTGTCTGGGGGGCAGGTGTGCAGCTAGTACAGAGGGGACAGGAGGTACTCATGTACTGACTGACCTAGACTGATGTCTAAGTGCTCATTTGGCTCTTTAACATTGTTTTAAATGATACCTTTACCAGGGTCCAGAGCATTCGTCAGCCAGGCCTGAGAGGTTTCTGCAGATGAGCAATGATGATTCTGATGCCTATCCAGTAAGTAGTTTTGTCCTTTTCTTGCTTTTCACATACCAGAGATTTTTTGTTAGTGGCATCCTTTTAGCTAGGTATAGTGGGTTAGGATTTAACTTCAAGTCTTGGTGTAACATTAACTTGATCCCAGTAAAAGTAATGGAAGTATGCAGCATTGCTGTTCATTACAAAGCTGAGGTCACATACAATTCATCTCTGGCAGCATGATCTTTTTATGGCTGTTCCTCAGGGCCAGTGATCCCGCTTGTTTATATTGCTGTGTGTACTGCAAATAGGTGTCTCTAGCCAATTTCTAAAGGAGGTCAGGTGAGACTACCCTGGCTCTTTGCAGTGGAGCTAAATTGTACTGCTAGGAGCATGAAAATAAGCAACTTCTAATTTTGATTGGGCTTAGACTTTCATAGATTGGTCATTCATTTCTACAGATAAAGTACATAGCTCTACAGGATGGAGGAGAGAGTGAAAGCTAACTGTACACTCAAAAATTGAATTATAGCTTAACGTTCTTTAAAGCAGTTCTGGGTTTTTTTTCTTCCATCTGCTGATGTCCTAGTCCTCCTCAGTATTCCTTCCTGGACTTCCAATCTTTTCTGAATTAATGGAAACTTTTCACATTTATTTATATAAATTTTTAGGAAGAAGTAGAAACAGAAAGGAATGATTTGTAGGGATGCTTCCCTAGCTAATAAAACAATCTCAGCTGAGAGCTGCTAAATAAATTTTTTGAGGAAGGCAGTTGCTGAGAGTCAGAAATAGAAGGATGGCTTTCAAACCTCTTTTCTGATCCTTTAGACATTTTTCTAATGCCTTTTAATATTTTTCTCAGGAGTTCACTGAGCACTTTGAAGTTTCCCAGCTGTATGAGTGCAACTGGATTGTGGTGAATTGTTCAACTCCAGCCAATTACTTTCACGTCCTCCGAAGGCAGATCTTGCTGCCATTCAGAAAGCCGGTAAGGTTACCCCAATGGACTCGATTATTCCAGGTAAATTAGCCCTCAAACAAGGAGTGGCCTTTGCATCTGACACACTGCTGAAAAGAATGAGGATTGCCGCTGAACACAGGTTGAAGTTGCCAGTTTGATGGAAAGAAGCTCAGCTCTGATTTACTATGGCTCTAAAACTTGATTTTCAGCTTTGCTTCCATCTGGCTATGCAGATCTTCAGATGAGCTTGTCAAGATATTAGTGATGTATCTTGCAGGTTGCAGAACTATCATCTGCATGTCTAATTGCTGGAACTTCAAAGACCCAAGATACAACTGTTGAATGCTTTACTGGTTCATAGCCTGTGATTTGATTTTGTTGTCAAAAAAAAAAAAAAGCATAAGGAGTGAGTTTTGAGAACCCGTGAAAGGAGTAGGCTACCTAAATCTTCTGAATAATTTTGAAACTTTCATGGCTTTCAAAACAGGAAAAAATAATTTACTGTGTTTGCTATTCATATTAATTTATTCTATATCATATTCAGTTTGTGGGTTTTGTGTGCACAGTGTCACAAATGTTGCATGTGTAATGGAGATAAAGCAGCTCCTGACTGTTGGAAAAAATTTCTGTCTTACAGCTGATTGTTTTGACACCCAAGTCACTGCTGAGGCATCCAGAAGCTAAATCCAGTTTTGATGAAATGGTGTCTGGTAGGTTACCTCAAAGTATTGTGGGAAAATAATTAGCTATACCAAGCTATGCATGTCAGACTGTGAAGAACAGAATCTGCTCTGCAGAGTTTGTCTTTTCTTTTGGCATAATTTCTGTGGAGCTGTCATAGTGAGAGCTAGCAGAGACTTTTGCTGAAAAATGTGCTTTCACATATAGATTCTTAATTTTAACAGGTTTATCTTGTAACCAGCCCTTAATCCCAATGGAAAGTGCATTCCCATCTCTGCGGGGAGTTTCCCCTCAAGAGACTACTATGTCCCTCTGCTCTTTTTCTCTTCATATAAAAATTTAATTGCTCTTTGTACTGCCCATGCCTCCTGACCCCATGACTGAGGGATAGGTTGTGATTACACTGGGCCCATTTGGAAGAATAATATGCCCAGTTCTTGTTACAATGCTTGGTTTGGGGCTGCTGTATCACACCAGTGATCTAAAGTGAGATTGGTGAGTTCAGAGCTGTTGTTGGCATGCCATCAGCACCAGGAGATACACAGTGACTGCAGGGGGAATACCAAACACTGCAGTGGTTTTGGCCTGCCTTGCACTGGTTAGACTGTGCTGGAGTGGCATCAGGAAATGCACTGACATCTAATGAGTGAGGGATTAAAGTGACTGTTGAGAGTGAGAATGTGGGCATAGGTGTGCTGGTCTATCTCCAGTTCAATGAGGGTCTTGACTGCTGTCAGAAGAGAGCAACTGCTCAGTTTTTTAAAAGCAACTTACACAATAAGTGTGCTTAAATATTGTATTATTTTTGTAAGTGTGTAAAGAAAAGGCATTTGCTGTTTTTATTACTGTTTAAAACTTTGTAGAATGGGTCAGATTAGAAATTCTGTAGGCTTTGTGATTTGTCACTTTGTCTTGGGAGTCTCCTCTACTTCAGGCTAACCTCAATATTGGCCAAACTCCAAATTAGCATTGAATTTTGGCATACTTTCATGTTTCTGCTGAAGAGGACAGCAGGTAATAAAGTGTTTCTGACTCTCAGCTAACCCTTTTTGCTCTGCTTTTAATAGAAAGCTAAGAGAGAGGAAGACTGACTCCAGCTGACCCAATGAAGCACAGATTCAGTCTTTTTTAATGATGAACTCTGCTGTTCAGTGGGACAGGATAATTCTGACATAAATCAGTTCTTCTTTGATATGTTTGTGCTGTTGCTTTTCTTCCCCAAGATAAATGGTTCAAACAGGAGCTTATTCTCCTGGTAAGTGGATGTGCTGATTCAGAATAGGAGGTCGAGCTGCTGTCTGCTACCCTGCAGTTGTTTAATGTGGAAATAGTTCTACTCAATCATATATGAGAGCAAAGAAAAAAATCTTTTAGACCATCAAGTCCCTCTTGAGTATCCCAAGCAAATTGTACTCCTGGGAGACGGTAGCAGTGAAGATACGCATCTGAAATAGTACTTGTACATTAGCATTTATACCTATGGCTCAGCTCTGTGCTAATTCTTGCTTTGGCTATTGCTATTTTAGCTCTCAAACAGAGGTTTAAATCATATATACAGCAGTAATGTATGTGCTTGGGTAAATATTTTTGCAGTTGCCAGATTTAGTTGCATTACGGATATGTGTTTTGTCTTTATAGAATATTCTGGAATTTGTAAAGCTGTATTAATGTTACGTGGTTGAGATAATCTTGGAAAGAAGAAAGAGTATTTCAGGTGATTGTCTGAAAAAAGACCCCAAACTGGAAGCGAAGTTGAGCTGTCCAATCAATTTAAAAGTAAAGACGTAATACACAGCACAAAGCTGAAAAAGTTTGCTGTTGATATGATTATGTCTGTTAAGTGTGGTGAAAGACTGGACTATTGACAATCTTCTAACTTCTTGAAACAGAACTGCTGAAAGTCACTTTAGCCAAGTTACCAGTCTGAAAAGTAGGACCAGAGAGGCAGGAGAACCCTTTGATCACTGCAACCTGCTGCTTGCTCAGTAAAGGACTAAAGGACTGTTTCTTGGGCTGCTTTATTGAAATGTCAGGTCCACTGAGAGCACTTTTTCTAATTTGTGCTCCAACTAGGTACCACTTTCCAACGTGTGATTCCTGAGAATGGGCCGGCAGCTCAGGCACCACATGAGGTCAAGCGAGTCATTCTGTGCACAGGAAAAGTCTACTATGACCTTGTGAAAGAGAGAAAGAACCAAGACCTGGAGAAACAAGTAGCTATAACCAGACTTGAACAGGTGAGCTCCCTGATCCTCAGAAGACAAGGTCATGGGGGTTCCTGTGCTTTTAAATAGACACCCCTCCTAGAATGGATGGTGATAGCATTTTTCTAGCACTTAACATCTTACAAGACATATTCTAATCCTTCGTGGCCTTCTGGAGAAGGAACACATCAATAGCATACTGGACAATGAGATCCATAAAACTTGATGACTTTTCAAGAACATAACAAAGTGAAGATTACAATATGATAGCACCTTAAATTTGTAAATGCAGTCTGCTAGGTTTAAATGTTGTGAATAGTTCACTTTGAAGCTATATTTTCATTCACTGATTAAGGACATGCTACAGCTACTTCACTAAAAAAGCCGTAGGAGTACAGGTGGTCTGGACTATGACCTACTTCTGTTCATACTAATACAACTATAAAATACTTGTGTATTCATTTCTGAGCATTAAATCAATTTAGAGAAACATGAGTCACTCTCCATGGAAAAGTAATGACTCACCATGGGCTAATACCACATAAGAGAAAGCCTTGATAATTATTACCCTCCTTTTCCAGATCTCACCATTCCCCTTTGACTTGCTGAAAGAAGAACTTGATAAGTATCCAACTGCTGATCTAGTCTGGTGTCAGGAGGAGCACAAAAACAGTGGATATTATGATTATGTCAGACCTCGTTTCCGCACTATTGTGAACCGCACTCGACCCATCTGGTATGAGACTTTAAACAGTTGCTCTGTCTCGTGGGCTGATTTGTTTGCTTTTAAATTTGGTTGGGGTTGTTTTCAGGTATTTATGGGTAAGTCATGTTCTTATCAAGTCAAGTTCAAATCAAAACTTCTGAGTCTGAGTTCTTGGGTGAAGGAGGGAAAAATCTAGACCACTATTTCTCAATATGCACAAGATGCACATATGGCTCCTCCTTGTAGATATAAAAGATCAGTAGCAACTAGGTCTGTATTTTTGCTACTTAGCACAGCTCTTAGCTCTCTTTTGTCTAAGGTCCTGTAATTTTAAACATTTCATTCCAGATGTTAGGTTTCTGCAGGAAACAGCTGTTGTAAGAGCTCAGTCCAGGTACCTTTGCACTTATTTTACATGATTGACTCTCAGATCTGCCCGTGCAGCTGTCAAAGGAATGAGAGTCTTCTATGCCAAAAGCAAGTTACCTAATTATGAGACAGTGTACCTGGCTGCCCTGGGAGGGATGGGGAGAAGACACAGCTTAACAGTGATGGGAGGAAAGAGAGGGAAGCTGACCAGAAGGTATAACTTGGTACAACTTAGATTGATTTTTATTTAAGAAGGATTGATGACTAAATATCCGAACCTGCCAAGCTGACTTAAATGCATTAAACAGCATGTTCTTGTGCTTGTTATTGTCAAAATAGTGTATTTTCTCATCTCATTTGTCTGCCCAATTCTTTTTGTCATGAAGGTATGTTGGCCGAGAGCCTGCTGCTGCAGCTGCCACAGGCAACAAGAACACGCATCTGGTGTCACTCAGAAGGTTCTTGGATACAGCTTTCAACCTGGAGGCCTTTGAGGGAAGGACATTCTAACTGCAGGGCTCTGACCTGTCCCTGACTTCTAGTCTCTCAAAACACTGCATCCAAAGGGAAAGTGGGGAGAATACTGGAAATGACGTATTTTTGCTTTACCAAATAAAAGGATCCAGCAGCTGACTTCATTACTCTGTACCTTGCCTCCCCAGTTTATAAGGAAAAAACAATTCCAGCCTACCTTCCACCATTTTTTGTCACTTGTCTATTTAAATTGGGACCTCTTTGACACAAGAAGCTTCTCCTATCCCAGGATGCAATGTGTGGCTTGGTGAGGCTCATATCTCAGTCTGTGGGCACTGTGTAGTTACTGCAAGTAAGTAGAGCAGGCATGGACAGCACCATAGTTGTGCACAAAGGAGGCATTACCATAAGGAAAAGAAATTACTTATTTCTGTCTATATATCAGAAGAGAGTGATGAAACTGAAAAGCAGAGTTGGTAGATGACTTTGGTAGAGAAATGTACCAGCTGTGTTTGTTGGAAGGAGATGGTGAGGTAACCTGGAGATGTGAGGAGGAGGCTGGAAATCAGGCGTCATATTACAAAGTTGTTCAACTGGAGGGTAAGTAGTGTGAACCACTTAGATATGAGGTCAAGAAGGGCAGAAGTAAAAGAGACCAAGAAAAGGTTGTTAGGGGATACTTGAAGAGGGAAGAAGTGTACATGAAACCACAGCTGACAGAGCAATGGGTGATCACCAGGAGAATTCAGCATCAAATGACTTCAAAAGTAAGAGGTGGTCCTGTTCCCTGGGCTGCCTGCTTTGATGCTGTGTGGTATTAGGGAACTGTGGGGTCCTGTAAACATCCTTTTTTTGGATGAGAAATCTCTGTTTTTGCAACAAGCAGTGGGTTTTCTGCTTTGTCCAGTGCTATTCCCTACCTTGCATCTCCTTGCTGATACTAACTCAGCTCTGAAGTAGCTATTCCTGATTTACTCACCCTTTTCTTAGAGGAAGGTGGGCAAACTACAGCTGCTCATTTACCGAAGGCACATGCTGTGGTTTTGCACAAGTAGTAATTGATTTTTTTGGTCCCTTATGTTTATCTATCAATTAGGATCAAAATTGCCATGTACTTTCAGTATGGACATAAAAGTCAACCACCTCAAGAGCTGCTCTGTGTCAGGGGGCTGATGTACACAAGTGCTGGAGGGGAGAGAGCAGCAGGAACTGCTTCTCTTGATGGGAAGTAGTGCTTGGCTTCTGGGGAGGCACTGCATGGCAGGGTGGTCTGAGAACCATTGCTTCTGCTTCCTCCATTGTGCTAGAAGGCAGGTGAGCCCAGCTTTCCTCTCCCCTCTTGACATAAGAACTAGTATTGTCAGAAGTCTCTTCCTTCTGCCCCAGGAGAACTTGGCTCTGAGTGGGTCTTGTGACTGCAGGTTTCTGCAGCACTAACCTATGCAGTGGCAGGAGACTTTGTGCCCTCTTGGTACTGGCTGGCAGAGGGAGTGGGGAGGTGAGAGTGTTGGTGGGGCACAGAGGGATGGCCACGCCTGAGCCGGGACAGGGAGCTGGAAGCAGCTGCACAAAGGCCCTGTGCCCCAGCAGTGCCCTGAGGGTCAGACTGGATGTCCTGGGCAGCCAACTGGAGACAGCAAAACAAGTGACTGGAAAATACAGCAATGAGGCTTCACCCCATTGACTTCCCTGTCCTGCATGCTCCTTGGACATGCTTTTGCTCTGGGAGTACGTTTTGCCTTGCTGCTGCTGTATGGACTGTGACATAACGAAGCATGGCAGTTTATGTCTGACTCAAAGAGTCGGGTGATGCTGGAAAGCTTCTTGTCTCATCAAAACAAAAAGCTGCAATTAAAAACTTTAGCTATGATCAGGTACTACATACCCAGGCAGGTTTCCAAAAAGGCCTGTGTGCCTTGTACTGTCCTTTTATTTGGCTTGGATACACCATGATGGTAAAGAAACAATCCTTCTGTCGGAGCACAGAATTGATGTGTTAAGGTGCTTACCATGGAATCCAGAACTGAACTTAGTCTAATGTTTGTGAAACTCTGTAGCATCCTTTTAAATCAGGCTGGTCGCCCTGGGCTTTTTCTCTCACTGAAGCATTTAAGCTAATTCAGTCTTTGAAAACCTAATGAATTTGGAAAGTACTGCAGTTGACAGCCACAAATGTTGTCTCCTATCCCTTTCTATAGCTCAAAACATTAAGTTGATAGACAGTAACCATCACCCGAAGTTTTTTAATGCTTTTATGAATGCTTGTTTCTGTAGCAAGAATTGAGTGCAGCTAAATGTTATTGTATTCTCAGTTTGCATAAGGCAGTCAGTGCTGCATGAAATATGATAAATCCACTTTTGCCACAGTATATGCAGAGGTAAAAAACAAAATTAACATAGAAATATAAACGGTAAATGACAGATTTTCACTCTCATTGTGTATCATAGATTGTGGCATAATGATTGCATAAAAATTCCATCAAAGATGTAAAGAAACCCAATAAAATAAAAGTACATAAGAAGAAAATTCTCTCTTATGGCTGTTCTTTTTGACAATTTCTCCTTTGAGTGGGGACATTAACATCCCATTTGTAAGAGTGCTAGGACAGCTCATTTTTCTGTTTTCTGTTTGTTTCCTCAATGGTGGCTTATTTAAACATAGAAGCAGTGAGGTAGACAGCATTTGGACTAGCAAAAGATAATTATTCAAAACCATTGAGTCAAAATTGCCAGTAACATTGAGGTTATATTAGAACATTTTGTTTGATTATTTGCTAATTTTTTGAAATAACACAATGCATTTTTATTTCAAGCAGAGTTTTTAAAATACTGGAACTAGACTGAAACTAACTTCTCCAATTTCTAAGCATTGTAAATAATTTCTCTAAACATGTTGTGTCTTCAGCTTTGAGATGATATATGATTAAAAGATTCATCTTTGTTTGACAAATGTTTGACAAGAACTGAAGTATTATATAGACCCCTTGTAAAAAAGTTGGCACTGAAATTCAAATGACAGCTTTGCAATTTGGAAGAAACAGCAAATGTCAGAGTGAGTTGACTTTATCTACTTGGGGACACACCATGCTGTTCATGACCACAGCAGCAAGACTTGCTAAAATAATCAGCTTCTGTCACTGTTCTTCATTCCTGACAGACAGCAGAAGTGTGCTTGATGGAAACCTTTGCTGTGCCCACGGCACAGTCAGAGGAGTAACCTGTTCTCCAGAAGAACAGGTTCTGTTTGTTCCAGGAGGTAAAAATTAATGTATGAGACTAGACAAAAACCAGGAATGTGTGTGCATTGTTTGAACTGAGTGGATGAAAGTGTGTGCTTTGGGGAGTGTTGTCTTTTTCTTTTCTTTGTTTTGTTTTAAGTATCCCTTGCTAGACTCTCTGGCTGCTGTTCCAAGAGTTCTGGGTAGCTCTTACCTGGATGCAGAACCAGATGTGCTGCCTCTGATACAGAGCTGGGAATACTGCTGCTAAGAATAACAACAAAATGAAAGCTTGGGAACCTCTATTCTTTCACACATGCATATATATATCTGTATGTATGTATATATATATGTGGGTGTGTATATATACATCTTCTTTTAATTGCTGTTGGTATAGATGACATCGAACATGGTTTAAAACATGAAATAGAGGTACGCTTAATACTCACATAAAGCCAGAATGGCCGTAAAAGCAGATAGAATAGATTTGAAAAGTTAACAAGTCTGGTCAAAGATGGAAGAAAGAAGTCCACTGTTGCCTTTTATATTGGTTCAGTGAATTCAGAATGTTTTGATTTTCCGGGCAGCTCCTCAGGCTGGTGCTGGGCTCTGGGATGCAGCGAGGGGCGTCAGGGCCCTGCCAGGCCAAGGAGCAGCCCAGTGCAGGTGGGCATAATTAATTATGGCTGATGGGACTAGCCTGTGTGCTGCGGGGGTTAAAGCCCAGGTTGTGGTCACAGCTGGCCCATCTCTCTCTCATTTGCTGTCCTGCCCTAAGTACCTCAAGCATTTTACCTTGTTTTCCCAGAATGGAGGGCTGTGGCTGGGCCCTGCGTGGGCCCTGGGAGGGCCTTGTGAGGCGTCGCTGCCATTTCCGCACTAGGAAGGAGTTACGGAGTTGAGGTGTGGGGAACAAGGCCGAGGATGGCTGCTGGGAAAGGCTCAGGAGGGAAAAGTGGCCTCAGGCTCCCAGATATTGGACTTTGTATGGGCAGGTAAGAGACTGGGAACTGGGGGGGATGTCTTGTCCTACCCCTGGGGTGAAGGGAACACTGAATTATTGTCAGAGCTGCCGAGGACTGTCAGGCCTAGAGTAAAGGACATGGCGTGGCTGTGGATTTCTGAGGCAAGCCAGTGGTGAAAGCTGCTCAGGCTGTAAAATACTGCCACTCGCAGTGTGAGTGCAGTGAGGCTGCTTTGGGAAAAGTAAGGGGACCTGTCAGTGGTAAAGAAATGCATTTTGTTCTTTTTGCAAAAAAAACCCCAACAAAGCAAAAACGTAAAAAAATTAATTCTCCTTTCTTGAGGAGAGCTCTAGAATAACCTGGATTTTCCCAGGCTGCAGCCATTATCCCCAGGTGAAATCTGCTGGGATGGACAGACACTGAACCTCTGCTTCTCCCTCTTTCCATGTCCTGTGGACAAAATTGCAGGTCTTGGAGATTTTGTCAGTACCTGTCATACAACCTTTCTGTGCTGATGGAGACACATCATTTTAGACACTAAAAAAATCCTTGCAGATGTGGGTAATTTTGCATATACCTTTCTGCCCTTGTTCCTGAATAGTAAAGGTTACTAAGTAGAGTAACTACAATATGGCATTCAAGATTCCTGTTAGGTCTGATAAAAAAATTTGTCTTTTTTTTTTTCCTTTGTTCCTTTTGGCTGTTGGGTAGTTCTGCAAAGTCCAATTGTGTAGCAATAGAAGTCTTGATTTCATGGACTCTACTGATTAAAAAGATAATTGAAAGTTTTTCTTCATGTTTATATAGAACGAGGACAGATTGAGTACATCTTCTTAATCATTGGTGTAAGATATCAGGGAACAGCATGCAGTCTAAAATAGAAATTTAGTATTCTTGCTGGAAGGAAACAGATTAATATTTTTTTCTTTTCTAATTCATGCTTTTTAACATTGAAACCACTTCTGGTTTTAGATACCTCTTAACAATTACTTCAGGTTTTTTTAATGCCGTTACTTAAAATGTCACCTATTATCCAATAGGAATAAAAGAACAAAAGGAGTAATAATTCAGGAAAAATAATATTTTAGAGCATTATTAGCTTTGATTGAAAATGTTTCACGGATTTCCTCAAAGTTTTCAATTATTAATGAGCTCACCAGGCAGTTCCTTTGTGATGCTTAAGTGATTCAGTCATTAATGGCAAATGGAAATCTAATTTGTTTAGAGGTGAAAACAGTTGTAGTCATCAGTAAAGATGCTGTCTGAGACCCTGAACTATAATTTCAGAAATCTTTACTTCCAGTTCAATAGCCCATAAATTCACAAATACTCATACAAAAAGAGCACATAGACACTTTCTGCCCAAGTCATACACAGCCAATGTGAAATTCTCCTCCACTTCAGGACAGGGTGCATTCAGCCTGCCACAAGAGGAGGGAGTCTGAGAGCTCAGCTTGGATCTCAGTTATTTTCCTTGGGTGAGTATTAGATTATCCCTATAGTGGGTGTGTTTTAGTACTGGTTAAGTGACTGCATTTCACTTGGAATTCCACCTACAGTGGAATAACAGCTGTCTGCACATAGACTTGGTTGAAGGGCAGTGATGTTTAGTGCTCCTGCAGAATTCCCCATGCACCTGTGATGCTACCTGGGCTGAAGGAAAAAGTGAAGGTGCCTGAAAACACACCCCTGCCACCCTGTGTCTGGGGCTTGGCTGTGCCATAGAGGAGACCTGGTTCTTCTCTCTGCTGGCCCAAAGTGACCGTGCCCAGGCTGTGAGGTCAGTTCTGCAGTGATGCCCTGTGTAGTTTTGCTGGGGTTCCCACTAAAGCTCCCCTGTCTGGAGTGAGTCAGTGCCACAGGAGAGGCTGGCAAGTAGATGTGAGCAGCCACTGTGTGCTGGCCAAGACTTTGCAAGGGTAAAGTTAATGAGTAAAAGCCAAAAGACTTATGAAGGAAGAGTAGGTTTCATACGTGTTAGAGGAATGATTATATTTCCCCAAATTAGCATACCTACTGCTGGGGGTAAAATAAAGAGGATAAAATAAAATTGTCTAATATAGAACATGACAAAATGACCGTACATAATGTCCCGTGACTAGAAATAAATGTTTAACAAACTGCTCCCAGTAGGCTTGTTAAGGATGAAATATTTATTACTATATGTTAATTACAGGGTTTAAGCAGTACTTAAGTAATTTAAGGAGATTGGCTTCATCTTGCTTTCAATAATTGTATGTGATTAAATCCTCCTTCATCAGTTGTTCTTTGTGCTACAGCAGTTTGCCCAAACATATCCTTAATTAGTCTGTGTTTGCAGTGTTGGTTATTTTGTATAGGATGAATAGTGGACAGTTTTCTTTGAGTGAGTTTTACGGCCCAAGCAAAATCAAATTCCATCAACAGTGATGTTTTTGCATGTGGACTGAAACACAATAACTTGTCAAGTCTGGAAAAATCTTATTGCTATGGTAAAGTTTTACACTGCTCTCAGGATACTAGCCTCTGACACTACAAATCAGTTTTGAAGAAGTCCTTATACACTTTTTTAGGCTGCAGTATGTTGGACAAATATATACTTAGCATTAAAGTTTTCCTCTTTCCCCTGAACAGCATAAGGTATCTGTAAATATTTTGTACTTTTACATCGTAAAATATTGTTTTGTGCCAATCCATTTTGCACAAAATTACATTGAGTAAAATTTTTGGCTTATCCTGACTTCAAACTGGTGTTGACAAAACTGTCAGAGTTGATGAAGAGCTGAAGCTCTGTGTTGCTTAGGGACTCAATTCATTGCAACAACCTACTGCCTATTCAGAAGGCGAGATAAACAGAATAAAAGCAGCTTAATCTCCAGTGATTCTAAACGGTTCCTAGTTACACTCTTAGATAATTAACTTCTCCTGTGATGTGCTCATTTAATAGATACCTGGTCATATGTGACCATGTTTATTTAATGTGCTCTGCAATATTTATACCACAATACACCCTTCTCATTATAAACCAGACAGTCTTGAATTTATTTACACACACATATTCTGAAGCTTTTGCTTAGACAAAACTCTACAGGCTTCAGGAAAATATATCTGAGTATACATGTCAGTTTATGACTGCTCATAAATAGCTTCTGAAGGGACTGCCAGGAAAAAAAAATCTAATATTTTTCCTTCTTTTCAGCATTACTGTTCTTATATTTATGTACATTAAAAAATTAGGGACGTGCTACATGAAGCGTGATCATTTTTGTTACTTCCAGTTCTATGTCATTTTCATTTACTACAACCCTGAGGTCCCTCATTAGACTCATTATTGGTAAAATAATATTTGTCATAGCAAGCATAATATTGCACAACTCAGGAGCTCAATAGATTTATGCAGATTTCAACTTTGTGGTACCTGTCTGTACCAAAGCCCAAAGGGAAGGAGATCTCTGTAGTCATGTTCTGTTCCCCAGAATTAATTCCAAAGCCTACAACAAAGACCACTTGTTTGGGATGTTTCTGGCTATGCTTCATAGGACCTCAGTGTGTCATTCCTGGGCACATTTGCATATACACCTATATGTGAGCAAATATTTATGTGCCTGAGAAGTGCCTGTGTGTTGGTGCAGAACAACCCTGTCTTTTCTTAAAACTGCCTTGCAAAACTGATCAAAACTGAAAGCTGTAGCAAGCAATGGTTGCGTTTCAAATAAATTTTAAATAAATTTTAAATTAGTGATGCATCTTGTCTCTCACTTGAAGGAGCCTATACTGAGGATTACCACTGTAATTTCCTTCCCATGCACCACTTCCATCTCCACAGAAGAACTCCTGGACCTTTGCAGGTCTTTTTCTGTGCTTGATCAAACTGGTAACCATGAAAGTCCATACGTCTTGCAGCAATAACTGTGCCACTTTTGCATTAGGCTTCTGAAAATTAGCTGCTTGGACAGTAAGTGCCTGCTATCTTTAATATGATAATGCATGGGATAAACACCTAAAGGCCTCCCCTGGTAAGGGGAACTGTCCTGCTGCAGTGTATGGCTTGTGCAGCCACTGGGAGTGATGGCCAAGAGTGAAGTCCTCCTGTTTGCTGAGAATGAAGAGAGCCCATCAGTGGTGTCTTGGATAATGCCAGTTTGCTCCTTTTTAAATGTGCTCCTTATATGAGGAAGAAGCTTAATCTTTCCTAATATTGTTTTAAACCAGTGAAGTAGATTAGGAGCCTGGAGATGCTACAGTCTGTACTTCACAGAGATCTGAGCTGCTTTGTGGAGGTGCCTCTCTCCATCAGTTACAGAGGCAGCCCATGGCAAGCCAGCTCCTAAACTAAGGTTCACTGAAGTGCCTGCAAATAACTGAGCCAAAGCCAGCCTTTGGAGATGTGCTCTGCAAGGGGGAGTGGACTGGGTGCCTCACAACCATGCTGCCGTGCAGCCCATGCTTGCTGCAGTTGTTTTAATTTTTTTTTTTAATTTATCAAATGTTTTTAATTTGTTTCTTGATAGCTAATGAATGATATATACATTTTCCCTCTCCTTTTGAAGAAATTACTGGAAAAATTGTCAGATTTTTTTGAGCCATTTGCACAACACAAGGAAATGCACATGATGGAGCTTAATCATGTTATAAGAGATGGTTACTGTGAAAAGCATAACTATTTTAGTTATATTGGGTTATTGTGCCATTAGTACCGTTTGACTGCCAACTGTGCAGCAGTGGGGCTCCAATCAACAGGAGTCTGTGAGCCTTTTCCATTGCAAAGAGTGCCAAGGATAGGAGGGAGAGAGGCTCTTAGTGGTACTGTTTTTTCAGTGATTAATAATACTTCAGATCCATTTCAGTGATCAGAAATGTGCCTTAATGAGACAATTAGTCAAACCATAAAAAGCTGCACAGCAATTTAGCTAGTGTTACTACTGGAATAATTTGCTGCGGCTGCTTTCTTCTTCCTGATTTGACTTTATCACAATAGTCTGGCTGAAAGTTGCTGTAGAGAAGACTTGGAGGCAAAACTCAGTTTTGAACAGCCATGATTATCAACAGGGCAGATAATCCCCTGAAAAATAAGGAAAAAAGTGAGGCCGAAAAAGTGGATATTTCGTTATTAAAAAATTCCATGCCTTTGTCCACGTGGCTACTGTAGTGCCTTTCAATACCCAGCTGCCTGCTTGTGCTGTGGCAGCTAACTGCAGGTAGTGTTTGGGAGCAGGTACCACACTAAAAGGGCTACTGCAAATTTGTGCTTATTTCTTCCTTCTGTAACAAAACACTGTAACGGGGCCTGAGTTCTCTATGTGGAGCTAGGAGATCTCTTTTAGGTGCAGCTGATTTTTTGTCTCTCACAATTTGGTCATAATATTACTCTAAAGCAAAGTCAGAGCAGTTTTCCTCAACTCATGCTTGTCTTGAAAGCTTGCTGCTTCAGACCTGCAGCTTTGTGCTCCTCAAAGCTTGTTTGCATTTACTTCAGCTAAACATGTTGATTTATTAAGGCCTAATATTTCCCTAAGAAACTGCTGTTATTCTGACTTGGAGGTATGTCATAAATATCCTCAGAGTGATGTTAAAGAGGGCACCAAATACAGCAAAATTAACCCACCCACCAAACAAAATAACAAACAGAAAAAATCCACCCTAAGACTAGTCACACTAGTGAGCTCATCTGCTTGCAGTGTTTCCAGTGATGTTCACAGCTTTCCATGCTCAAGAGATCTGGGGAGTTTATTCTGCTATTTTTGAGAGTAAATCCTGCCCAGAATTAGCATTATTTAAACTAATTTAGTCTAATTAATTTGCATTTACCTAAGAGGCCAACAAGCAATTTACTGCGAGAGCAGAAAGCCATTTGTTGGTGTTCCAGTGACGAATGCAGTAGGTGTGATTGAGAAAGCCCTGCCTCTGCTGAGAGCTGCACTGGAGCTGCTTTAGGGGCAGGACAATCTGCTCAGTAGTGGCAGGGAGGGTCAGCAAGGTGTGAGCACATCCCTCTGTCCAGGGCAGGTGCTGAAAACCCAGTTTGCTGTCATTTGTGAATGCTTCCTGCAAAAAGTGCCCCTGGCCAGCTGTGCCAAGCTTAATTGTATTGATCTTCTCAATCCAGCTCAGTCTGAATGTTCCCACTTTCTAATCTTGTTATATCACAGTGGTAGAAAGCAAAAATATTTCAGCTTTCTAAAGGGACAATTCCTGCCTTGCTCGGCTTTAACTATGGGTATTGTTTTTCTTATTAAAGAATATTGGTTTAATGCCTCTGTCACCTCAAGGGAAGGGGACTGAACCTGGACATAGTGTTATTTTGACACACTTTTGTGTTGGATCAGTGTTACTGTAAATGTGGTTTGGTATCTCCCTGCAGATTTCAGCTGGTAGAAAATACTGACACATTTTCTTTGGGTTTTAGTTTTGTGCAGGGCAGCCTGCTTTGCTTTGCTGCCTGCTGTTCCTGGGTCTCAGCAAATCCTTGTGTTTCTTGCCTCAACCCCCTTTGTTAGTATGCAAAGATTAACCACTTCCTTCTTTCATAACTAATTATGGACCAAACTGAATATTGCTCAGGGCACCAGCATTCTGGCATATAATTATTCTCAAACTGCTGAATTTACCTAAGTGTAAATTGTTTTTTAAAATAAAATTGAAGTTGAATGTATGCTGACAAATAAGGAGCAAAAAAGAAGCTTCATACTCTAATTGCTTTTGGGGTACATGGAATATCAGCTGTGATAGCACCCAGTCAGTTTTAATCCTGTCCTTATGGCTATGCCAACTTCTTTCTCTCTACTTTTGGGCTCCCTAGTGATGCACAAATGTTCTCTGAGATATTTATGGCCAAGAGAAGAGCTGAACTGTAACCCAGTATAACTGTAAAAAGTAGTATTGTCAGCTATGAATGACTTTGAAAGTATCTTTGACATAAGAAACTTTATAAAGTTGAAAGAATGAAAGATATCCAGAGTTTCAGTCTTCTTTTAATTTAATTCAATTTATTAAAATACCATACAAGTCAGTTCTACCCAATTTGCAATATTCAGGGTAGTAACATACAACTGGTTCTGGAAAAGGTGTTCTATTCTTATCTGGTTGACATGGGTGTGTAACAAGATTATCCTCTTCATTAAGAGACCTGGAAGTGTAAAGAACCAATTGGTAATATTATTGTGATGCAAATAAACTGCCTGACAGAAACCCAAGATTAAGGGGAAAGCGTCTCTGTAAATTGTTAAGCATTTAACACTGCTTTTCTGGCTTCTTCAGAAAGTGGATCTAACTTGCCATCACATAAGTTTTAGCACTTATGAGGAGGAGAAAAACCCAGTGTTGATGTAGTTAAGTGCTGTACAAAACTCCCCACAAAGCCTATCAGCTTTAATCTCCATCTTCACTATTATTACATTAATGGATCTCCTTTGAATGAAGCCTCCACCCTCTGTCATTTCTAGGTCTAGGGGTAAAAGGCGAGAAATTAATTTTCTACTTGTATTTGCTATTAACTGGCAGAGCAGCTGTAAGAAACACAATGCATTTATTTGTAAGTACCACAGAATAAGACTAAATTCAAAAGAATTCTCCAATAAGCATTAAGACGGTGTTATAGAACAGCTGGAACATTAAGTGAACAACCTTGATAACCCAATTGTTCATTGACGCATAATTCATCTTCTACTGAAAGAGTAATTTCTCAGGACATTAAAGACTTCAAATTTTTGTGAAGCTGAGAATCAAGTCAGAATGGACAAAATAATCTCTTCATACACATTTTTTTTAGACAAATTAGGTGCTTTTCAGGTTTATTATGGTACATTGTATAATGTTAAATTAATCAGAACTGGGGAAATAAGAAAACTGACTGATAATGCAATTCCAGCAATACAGAAATGCCAAGTACTTGCCTGGGCACTCCCCACATTTAAATTTGTTTTAATTCATAGCTTTCTATTGAGTTGTTTTACAAGGCAGAAGCAGATTCCTGTACAGACAGACATTCAGGGTCCCACCTTTCCAGGTTTCCATCAGCTGTGTTAAGGCTGTATTGACACCTCAGCTATTCTGGCAGGTGGAGGTACTTTCTCAGTCCCAGTTCCACTGTAGCTGTATGCCTTGCAAGGATCAGCATTTCTCAAACATTTAACCTAACTGTGCCCACCTGTGAGACCTGTTTGCAGTATTTTAATTCTACTTACTGAAAAACTAGGAGAAGTGGCTGAGGAAAATGTCTGTTTCATAAGGCAGCATGCTTTCAGCTTCTGCTGCTGTTTTGCCATTCTCATCAGAAAGCTCTCACTGCTTTCTAGGAAGCTTTGATGGTAATCTCAGACAATTAATTCACACTTACAAAATGGGTGAGAGAGATGACATCTCTATACTGTGGGCTCTAAATTAAAAAGCCACCTGATTCGTTTCCCCAGGTTAAGGCCATGACAGGTACACTGCAATGATCTACCAACCCAGTGAAAAAAATTGGAGTGAGTTGCCAGTAGTCCACTTATTGCATAGACTCATGCTCTGTAAATTTTCAGTGTCAAGCAAATGAAGATTTGTCTGATACTGAGTTTATTTTTTCTTTTAATTTTTGGGTGCCTCTATGTTATCTAAAGCCTTAAAATTCACAAAACTGAATACTTGAGATCACATGCATGCAATTTGGTTTGTCTTACAACCTTGGATTAATTTTGCTAGGCAGAAATTGTTATTATTACAGCTGGAGAGCACTGGAGCAGAGGAAAAGTGTTGCTCATTCCCTCATAAGCAGGAAATAGACTACACCAGTCCTTAATGAGATCAATGAGAAAAAATAGCTACAACCCTTCTCTGTGGGCTATACTTCACTGCAACTTTAGGTGTGGATAGTGAAGTTCTGCAGCACCTGCAAACTCTGTAAAGCCCCGAGGCACTGCTCTTGTGTCAGAGCTGCCGTGGAGCCATTTCGAGCCCTGCAGCAGCGCCCCGAGCCGCACAGCTGGCTCGGTCCCTCACCTGCGGATGTGGGAGGTCGGAGCAGCTCTGCTCCAAAACGTGGCACCCGACCCTGGGGGTACCTGCTGCCTGCCTTGTGTTGGTTGCTGGAAATAATAGCTGAGCTGTGAGCAGCAAATATCACTCCCAAGTACTTCACTTTACAACTGTATTTGGGTTTAAATGTTTTCATCATTGGTTTATGTGTTTATTTCAGTCTGTGTTTTTAATGAGGTTTGTGTAACTGGAAAATACATACACGCTGTAATGCAAGCTTATTTTAGCAAACATAAAAGATGGAGGTGTTCGTGCTTTCTGGGGCGTGGTTGAGGAGCAGCCCTTTCCCCTGTCTCACACGTGGCACGGCTGCTGGAGCCCCTTCGCAGCCCGCCAGCCTTGCAACACCGAGAGCCTCCGGTACGGTGCGGCCACAGGGAATCTGGGCAGGGACCCGAGGGAAAGGCCTGAAGCTGCCTCACGGGCGATTTAGACTGGGTATCAGGAAAAGGTTCCTCACCCAGAGGGTGGTCGGGCACTAGAACAGTCTCCCCACAGCAGTGGTCGTAGCAGCAGCCTGTCAGAGCTGAAGAAGCGTTTGGACAGCGCTGTCAGGCACACGGTGGGATGGTTGGGGCTGTGCTGTGCAGAGCCAGCAGTCGCTGGTCTTTGTGAGTCTCTCCCGAGTCGGGATATTCACGATCCTACGTCAGGAGCCCGGCGGGCCGAGCTCTCCCCGATCCGGCCGCGCCTCCTCCCCCGGGCAGGGCAGGGCAGGGCACGGCAGGGCAGGGCAGGGCGGAGTCCGGCCGCACACCCGCCGGGCGGGCCGGGGCCGGGGAGCCGCGGGCCGCGCAGTCCCGGCTACCTCCCCGCGGGGCTCGCAGGGCGGCCCCTGAGGCTCCGAGCGGCGGGGCCAGGTGGGCTCGAGGGGCCGGGGCTGAAAGCACAAAAAGGCGACAAGGTCTTTCCTCCGATGGCTTTTATTTGCGGTGCGGAGCTCCGGCCGTGAACGAGCTCAATGCGCGTTACCAGCGTACACTTCAGGGCGTATATATCGATATAGACAGATAAATATATTTCAGTAGAGACAAAGCATAACAGGAACAACATGTGCTATAAATACACATTTACATTTGTCATAAATATATACTTTGTTATAAAAATAAAAGTATCACTAAAATATTTCTCTGTCTTCTGCAGCTCACGCTGTGTTGTCACAGCCGTGTCCTGCCAAATTACCCTCGGGCTCTGGCAGCACTCCTGTCAAAGGAGCGAGGTCGGGATCTTACACCCTTGAAACACCCCTGTTTTGAAGTCGAACGTCTTTTACTTTGGTCACTGTGAACATGGAATTTCATTTAAAATTTTGCTTTTTAATTTCTGCACCCCAGCACTGCGCGTACTTTGATGTACATGCGCGGGGAGAACAAACAATTACCTTCTGCAAGTTCTCTTGCAGGGGATTGTGTGCCCCGGGTCCCACCATGAGGGCTCATTAAATCATAAACACTTGTTACGTTAATGTAATTACACTTAGTTTGTCAATCAAAATTTTCTCTCTTTTTATACTGAACAATCTGTTCCACAGTATTCTGGTTTGAAACATTTTAAAAGCTTCATGTTTGGTTTCCATAAGTGCATAAGTGTGTATTTTTAAACTTGATAAAGGAATTTCATCTGCATTACACAAATAATTTTAAATAAGAACTTAGAGAAAACCTATTTCCTGAAATCCTTGATAGATACAGCATGGGATCACGCCACACAGGTGTAGGGAATTGTGTTGACTGAGAAGCAGTACAGTTCCTTGTGAAGCTCCCACTGTCAGAGAAGTTTGCAATGCCTGTGAATTTTTACCCATCTGTAATTTAACCAGAACCCTCCAATTTAAACAGACCTGAACCCAGCCTGAAGCTTCCTGCACAGTCAGGTACCTTGCAGATAGTGCTTTCAGCACAGGTAGTGGCAAAGGTAAACCACGTACACAAAAGACTTCCTCTGCAGGGACTGAGCTCATCAAAGCTGCTCCTTTCAGATATTCAGGCTGAACACTAAAACCAGATCAGTAAGATACAAGTACAGAATGGTTAGCTAAATAAATAGGAAGTATAGGTGGTCACTGGTCCTCAAGTAAAAATACAATGTCAGTATTTTCCGCCACCAGTAGTTTCCAGAGCTGGAGAATGCAAAACACCTGTTACAGCAGCTGTAGACAACTAAGGGGTTCTAAATGATAAATTGGTATAAATATCAGGTGTGGGTTTAGATGCATCCTGAGTTCTCAGCGAAGGTATTGAGCACAATGTCTGAGCTACTGTTAAGATTCCAGACAAAAAAGTAAAATGAGAAACAGGTAATATTTGCAAATAACTATCGGTACTTGTGTAGCTAGGATTATGAAATAAAAGTATATATCTAATTAGAAAATAATTAATAAATTATCAAATAATTATTCACGGTATTTTTATACACTTAAAATATAGCTACAATTTTAAACATATAGTTCTACAAAAAATATGTAGTGCTACATTTGTTAGAAATGCAGAATGCTTTTGTAATGAAATGAGACAAAGCAAAATTACTGGGAATGTTTCAAAGTAATTTTCATAATTATAGTATAAGAACAATTTAAAGTTTTATTTTGAACTGTGTATTCTTTAAGCAAACTTTGGGTCTGACTAACAGTTTTCTTGGGTTTTGCTTATGTATTTTTACATCTTAAATTTTAAATTAGATTAGATGTTAGGAAGAAGTTCTTTACTCTGAGTGCGGTGAGGCACTGGAACAGGTTGCCTAGAGAAGTTGTGGATGCCCTATCCCTGGAAGTTTTCAAGGCCAGGTTGGATGGGGCTCAGAGCAACCTGTTCTAGTGGAAGGTGTCCCTGCCCATGGCAGTGAAGTGGGAACAAGATGATCTTTAAGATCCCTTCCAACCTAAACCATTCTAGGATAACTTTGGGGCAGCTTTTATGCTATAAGAGTATTTATGTAATCTAAAACCATATTTCATCTTTTATTTGAACCAGAGCTAATGGAGTAATAAAGCATACATATTTTTCAGTGAAATATAATAACCTTAAAAAAATGAGCCCAGCTTTTAATGTCTGCAAATCATCATAGTTGATTTACTTCAATATAGCTACTTGCTCTAACTGATTATCAGGCCCACTGTGCTTTCATATATGGGGTTGTGGATATCCTTTATCCAGCAGACTGCTTAATTGCATGTATGTACCTCCAAAGAGGCAGTAAAATAATCATGGACATATAGAATCTCCTGAATTTGTATCTAGAGTTCTTCAACAGAAACATGTCTGCATCTCTAGGTTATTGCAATAAATCTATTCTGCTTTTAGGCTTCAGAGTGCTTAAATGTGTGATTGTTCAGTCTACAAAGGAAGAGAGAACATCTCCACCTCTCCCCAGGCAAGGAAGCAATTCCTGGCCAGGCCTCAGAGGATGTTCCAGCTTGTGCAGCACGGGATCTGCGCTGGAGTTTGGAATTAAGTGTCTTCAGTCAGTGAGTAAGTTGTGTTCTAACAATGATACTGAACACCTCTAAGTAAGGCAGCATATTTCACCTCATGAGAAAGTAACTGAAAATATCAGTCCCTGGAAGGATTTATAGGGAATGAAAGAGATAATTAGAAAAACCTCAGGATAACACTCACATAAAATGGGAGTTACCAGACACTATATATTACTACTTTCCTGGTTGAATTTACTGTATATTGCAGAATATGATACCCTACATCTGCTATTAAAAAATATAAAATATAAATCCCTCCAAGCGGGATGATGCAAAGCTGATATGAGTACCAGTACTGGTATTTATAACTCTAGCTTGAAGACTTTCTTATATTGCAAATTTACCTTTTCATTCTAGTTATTGCTCTTTGTGGGGTTGCATTCACTCTCCTGCCAGTCACAGTGACTAAATTAATTCCAATGCAAACAGAAAAGGTCTTAAGTAGGGTTGAATAGTACCTATGTTTTGTGCTTTGCTGCTCTGTCAGGCTGGATTTTGCTCACTGATAGAAAGAAATAATTAAGTAATTCATTAAGGACAAAATTCTCCCAGTTCTCTGTGATGGATCATGTCTCCAATAGGCTGCTTTCAGAACAGGACTGTGCTTGAGACCAGTGCAAACCAGAATAAAAGCTAGATTATTTCTGCAGCATTTTCAAATTGGGGGAAACATGCAAACACTCATGTTATATTCCTAAACTCTGTGGAAATGCACAAGGGGCTACTCTTTTAAAAAGAATCAGTTTTTCTTATATAGTAAATAGACTGATGGTATTAAATACTCTTCATGCAAAAGTTCAAGATATAATGGCATCAGCCTATTATTTACAGTGTTACTCTCAAAATTCCCAATAGGGGAAATTTCTTTTTCTCTTTACATGCAAATCTTGTAGTAATAGATGTGAATGTTTTAGAACTACTTGCAGGGGATATTAATTAATTGGTGTGCCTTAGTATTTAATTTATGTTGTATACGTATAACTTACTCAATTTTTTAGGTGATAAAATGGCACAAGGTAATTATGGTTAGAAATGGTAGTACAGCACATACTTTTATGCCTTCCTCTGTCATTTTGGCCAGTGAGACCAAATCTTTTTTGCTGCCTCATAAGCAAGAAATGGTAGATTTAGTACACAGAGTTGTAAATGTTGGCAACAATGAGAAACAAATGACACTTTGGTTCTATGCTATTATATACCTTGTACTATCTTGCCTTTGAACAACTATGTCATGTTTCTTTGTAAGGTTGATTCAGGAGAGTAATTCCCACAGCCCTTAGCGCTGGTGGTCACGCTCCCGCTGTGTGGCTGCATCTTGTTTAGCAGGTGGCTTTGCTGTAGTAGAGCTGCATTTGTTGCACAGATCTCTCATTGCTAGGAGACTCTCTTCCACAGCTTTTGCAAACTTGCCTGAGGAGGTTTCCTTACATTCTTTAAAGCTTGAGATGCAGAATAATAAATGCTCTGGCTGAGGGTTATAACATGCCCCATATCCATTGGGCACCACAGGCCCATAGCAGCAGAACATTTCCATAGTAGTAGGAACCTGGTTGCAGGGAGAAGGGAAGGAGTGATCTCTGATTAATCAAGCCACCTAAAATCAGCTGCTTAGGAATTAGGAAAAAGAGAAAAAAAGATACAAATGCTGGTAATGTGGTGAATCCAGCCTTGTGGAGTATCACTGACTTCAGAAGTCCAGACCTGGAGATGATTTACCTTGGAAAGCAAAACCTGATCTCAGTATAGAATCTGGTTGCTCTGTTTGTTTACTATGGTTTAAAAACTGGTATAATTTGAGGTGGCTATAATGCATTTCTTTGGTCAATTTATAAAGATATTTGAAAGCTATAAGATTTGTTATTGATAGATAGGAATTTTATGTAATCCTTAATAATGTAATCCATAATTCATAATATGAATTATGTACATAGAATGGATATGTAAAACTTCTCTAAGGTTTTTAATTTCTTAAGGTTATGGTAAATTTGTAATGTGAAAATTGCATTAAATTAGAGAAATTAGCATTGTCCATTTCTAATAATAGTTTATAATTGTGATGCTGTATAAAAATAGTTTAATGCAACTAGGCATTCTATTACACCCCATTTTAATCATGGCATAATATGGCAATGAAACACTTTCTTCTACAGAAAATAAAAGGTGTTAGAAATCTATATGTTTCAGACTTTGTGTACATGGGCCTTCACAAATGACATTTGCCTTTTTAATGGTGTAGAACAGGCCATTAGTCCTGCTAATAGAGCCATAGAATTGTCAGATGAATTTGCTGTGCAACAGCCGAAGGCCATAAAGCTATTCAGAAGCACTCTTTGCTCATGGATAGTTTCTTGGAGAATTTATGTAGTAGCATGTTGGTTACATTCACTCATGTCTGAAAGCCTACAAACATTATGACAAGATCAAATTACTTATTAAGGTTTTATGCTGTAGCAAGATATTGTTAGTCTCTTTTGTTGCATAGTCCCAATCTGTTGCAGTTGGGTTAATGTTTCAGTTAATGAATTCCTACATAGATTTCTTTTTTCATTAGGACTGCTACTACATGCAACAAAACATTTAAATTTTAGGCTGTATGGTGTAAAGATGCTTTCTTATTCAGAGCATTAAATGTAGGAAGTATTGACTCTTAGAGTACCTTTGTATGTGCAAATAACTGTAAATCTGTAAATGTCTGTACCTGTCTAAAATGTCTGTAAGTCTAAGTTGCATGTCTGCACGGGTTGCTGTCTTACAGCAAATAACAGAAGGCTCTCAAAGATCTTAAACGTAGCTACTTTTAAAATTTCCTCGTGGCTCTTAGCTTTTTGTTTCTCAGAGTGGCAGCCCTTCTGGCTTGTGGCTATACTGTCACTGGAGCAGACTGCTCACTAGAGCTGTCATCTTAGGGGAAGGAGGAGAAGAAGGGGAATGGGAACATATGTAGTTTGGAAACTGAGCCCTCATGTGAATTTTACTGCGTTCGTTTGCGTGCGTTTCCAGAATTTCTGCAAAGGACTTTGCAGTTATCACTTCAAAGGCAACATTCCAGTCAGTATTTACTGTGCTGATGAACCAAAACAGGATTGAAAATGTGGAGCAATTTGCAGGCTTCTTGATGATACTGCTTTTGTTTGCTTGACTTTTTAACATTGTTCTCACTGCGAGCTACAAGGTAATTATCCTTTGCTTGGCAAGGCCAGTGAACAGGAGACACTCACCTGGCTGGTTGAGAGGATGAATCGATTGCTTGTCAGATAAGTCTCATCTGTAAATATCTCTGGCAATTCCTTCAAGTGTTCCCGTGCCACCTCTCTGAGCCCTAGCAGGTGATTGTCTATTGCCATTCCAGTAACAGCCTGTGATAAAATGTGATAAGACAACAGCATTTAACTGAGTTTGGAGGCATTTTGACTATTGCTGCCTAGTGCTCTGGTCAGAGCTGGTGAGCTTGGTTTGAGTGATGTAAAGCCTGTAATGTTCAGATATTACTCTGAGTATATACATTGCTGAAGATCAGTAACTAGAAATTCATATGGTGACCTGAAGATTTAGAAATTAGGAAGGAGACAGCCTTGAGGTGTATTATGTATTGATGTTGTCTCTCAGAGCTGAATATCATGGGCTGGGCTTCTAAAGATGCTGAGGGGAGCATATGGGAGAGCAGGAATTTCTAAGCATGTTTTGGAATTTTCTGTGCATCCTTTGGATTATGTTTCAAGGTGGAAGGCTCCAAAACACCTCCAAATTGGAACAAGTCTTCCATTGCCTTGCTGCCTGCATCTCCCTCTGGCAGTTAAAGCAAACGTCATTCCATAGAATTTATATCCAAGGATCTGGTAGGTGTCTGCAACAGGCTGAACAGAGTGACAGATAGATTTGCCAGTGATCTATCACAGATCTATGAGCAAACCCCACCACTTGAGAAAACTGGGGTTAGGGGTACAGAAGCAGCAGTGGCAGCTCACAGGAGCTGCTGCTGAGCCTGCAGCAAGTCCCTGCCATCAGCTGCCTGTGCTCAGGTCTCTGCTCTGTCCAGCTACCAAATGCTCTAGACTTAAGGCATTTATTAGCTTTAAGAGCTTTGCCCTACTAGTAAATGTGATTGAAGATGGCTAATGGGATCAAAATTCAGCCCTGGGGGTTGACAGACAGGATAGTTACAGAGTTTTGTTTCTATAGGATGCCAAACCAAAATTTGGTCCAACCAGGCAGGAATTGCCTCAGATAAATGTGTTCAAAATCCTGCAGTACAAGTTTGTTTTTGCTGGTGAAAGCACTGATTTTGTGGACTGAGTTGTAGCTCTTCTGTGGCCCAGGCTGAAGTCATGTAGGAAGGGAATGCTGAACTAGGGACATTGTGCTCCTTGTTACAAGGATCCTGTGCCACAGGGATGTCAGCTCTGCTCTCAGGGCAGTACAAACAGCCTGAGAGAAGGCAGGATTTAAAAAAGAGTGTGAGCTTGGTTTTCCTCTTAAGGATTAAAAAAAAAAACCAAAAGAAAAGTGCAAGTTTACTTCTTCTCTTATGAGGAGAATAATTTTAACCACGGCTAAGTGCCTGAAGCAGGGGGGTTGGGAGTGCATAGCCTGCTTTAGCTTATTAAGAACCGAGCACCCATTGGTAAAGGAGCTATTTGTTCATCAGCCCAGAGAGGAAGGATGCTTGCAAAAAGCTAGCATACATCAGCGCTGTGTTTATGTTCTTTTTCCCATACAGGGAAACTGACTTGATAATCAAAGGAAATATTTTGCTATCACACAAGATTTATAAGGCTGTTAGCAATGACATTTTTGCAACATAGATCAATGTCATGTCTGAAGAGAGGCCAAGACAGGCTAACGAAATAAACTGTGAGTCAACGCATAGGAAAAAACCGGGCTAAATTGAATTTTAGAGCTCCACTTTTAAGATAGCAATGCTACTAGTAAGCCTTAACAAGGGGAAATAAAATCATTAAATTGCTTTTTGTTTTATGAAGA
Organism: Leptocoma aspasia; assembly: GCA_013399835.1. Classification (NCBI taxonomy): domain Eukaryota; kingdom Metazoa; phylum Chordata; class Aves; order Passeriformes; family Nectariniidae; genus Leptocoma; species Leptocoma aspasia. Next base: position 4,164,427 of record VXAX01003556.1, read on the forward strand.
AGATTTTTTGTTTTGTTTTCTTAGGAGCTATTGCTTTTCAGTCTGTTATGCACAATTTAGTCAGACTATCTAAGTCCTACTCAGAGTTTAAAGCCCCAAAGATTACATTCTGCTATTCTAAGAAAGGAGGGGTAGCTTAGTAAGTAGAAATACCTGTAGAGCTTTTTAAATTTAAAGATAAATTATTTTTTCCAATGGCAGTTTTAATATTTTCCCATGAGCTGCACTGGAGGTTCAATTTTATAACAGTTTCTGGATCTGAAGTAACTTGGAGGGGAGAATTAATGGGTGTTTTTCTTTTTCTCTCTCTCTCTTTTTTTNTTGAGAGCTGTTGTACAGAAATTCCATTGGTTGTGACCCAGTAGACCCACAGTGTGTTGTGTTCATTGTGAGGTTACCCTGAGATGGTTCAGGCAAGGCAGTTGTGCCCTGGAGTAAGACTTGGCTTTGCTTCACAACATGTGAAGTCTCAGCTTCTGAGATGTGGGTTCTCAGCAAAAGGCTTGAAACACAGAATTGTTTTTCTTCCCTGCTTCCTTTGTTTCACAGTCCTGCCTGAAAGCAACACACTGCCTCTTCAGTGTTCAGAATATACCTTTAAAACCACTTCTGAAGGTGAATGATTTCTTGACTATTATGTATATCCAAAGAGTAATCAACAATGTGGTTTATAGGCAATGGTCTGAGGCAAAACCATAGGCAGCAAATTCACTTATCATAGCTGGTTATTAATATTTATTCATTTTATTAGTGGTATGACTAAGTTGTTTATAGAACAAGTCTGTGCTTTGTCTTGGCACAGTGGGATGTAGAGCATGACCCAGACTGAATTGTCTAATTTTTAATCAACAGAAAATGAGTTGTGTTTGATATTAAACTGATTTCTTCACTGGAGGGCATCTCTCCCTTTTATTAGACACTATATTCAGGTCTTTAAAAGAAAACTTACTATAATTACTCCCTCATTGTTAATGACCTTTATTAGAAATGGCAATTTGGAATACCAGAATACATGTACCAGAATACCAGTCCATCTGAGGATCAGGTTCCAGATAGGGACCTTTATCATCTAGTGAAGAGAAATATAAGAAAATGCATAGATGGTTAATATTAGGCTTGGGGTTTTTTAAGTTGAGGTTAGTTGAATATGGCTATTTAGGCCATTAGAAATGTTCCTAAGTGTGACATAGTAGATACTTTCCTGTTTGGAGATGCCTAAATTTTTCTAGCATTTAAATAGCTAATGACTGTGTCTTCATACTTTTCTGGAAAAAGCTGACAAGTTCTTATTCAGACAGGCAGTGTTTTACTCACCAGAACAGAGTAATTAGTCTGAGCTGCAATTGCATCCTTAAATTTCTGCATCTTCTCAGAATCCTGTTGGGGTAATCAGAATATATGTATTATTGAATCAACTCTCAAAGAAATAGCATCTTCCATCAACCAACCGAGAGCCAAATGGCAAGCACCTCAAATGTCCTTTGCTCTTGGCTCAGGTGTAAGTACTCTGATAAACCAAAAGCCACAGGGATCAATGTCCTGATCAGCACCAGCACCTGAATGTGCAAGGGGAGAACAGGTTTCTTGGTAGTGGTTTGTCTGAAGTCAAGAAAAGGCTTGCAGTTCCTTTTGTGTATTCTTTCCATGGATTTTGGGGGTGTAGATTATTACCAATAGAATCACTGTGTTTGAAGTAGGGAAAATAATTGCCTAGTGTAATTCAGTATTTTCAAAACAGACAGGCTGTGTACCTTCTGCAGAATGGTTTATCTAGACAATGACAGTGATATTAATGAAAGCCATTACTGATATTTTACTAGCCAGTCAAAAAATTACTCCCATGTGTGAAAAGGCATCTAGAATTTTCCAAGGTTGCATCCACAGATGCTTCACATTTCAGATAACAAGCTAGTAAATTTTAAATCCTGTCAAATGACAGCCTTTTATATTAATGGAATGATCTTAAGCAGTGTTGCCTTGCTGCACATCAAGTCCAACACTGCAACTTTGGGAGACCCTGAAACAGCCAGAAATGACTGGGTCTCCAGATAAACAGGGAACCTTCAGCTTCTATGGACGATGAATGATCTTTTGAACAAGGAATTCATTTTAGAAGCAAGTCAAGGTCACCATCAGGGACCTTCAAAATACGAAGTCTGATATATTTTTTCACAAGGCTAGAGCTAGGCCTTAGTTCCCTTGTACAGATTAAATTACCAAATGCAATCTTTAAATCTGGTTAATTTACAGCTATTCAAGCAATCTCTAGTGTCAGTAGCTGCTGCTTTTACAGCAAGTGTCAAATGCATGAGATATTTCTCCTGCTGAAGAATCAATCTGACTCAATCAATCTTTGGGTGACTGTTTAAGCTATCGTCTGAGCATAATTTTTATTTGTATCAGAAGAAAAACGTTTTTTAATTGGATTTGAATTAATGGCTATTAACAAACAATATTTTGGGGAGTTCAAGGCTACTTACACCAAGTGGTGCATCTCTTTGTCCAGAAAAAAGAATTAACCCCTTCACATTTAGAGCAGTGCGTAGGTCTAAAGAAATCACCTTGGAATAGGGTTGTATTAAATTAATTTTCATATGTTTCTGTGATACTAATATACATGTAGTTTTGCATGGAAAGATGAAGATTTATTTATGTCTGTTGGAAAGAACAATCCCAGACCAGTATAAGTGTCCTTTATATCTCTCAGTGGAGAAGAGGCCAGGGAAACAATCAGTGGGTTGGTTTGCATTATGATTACAGGTTTTCCAGGGAAAATGAAACCATTATCCCCCCTATTCTGTACGGCCAAGGCATGTAGTAGAAAGATATGGGGGCCGAGACTGAGCTCCATCTAGACACACATTGCACTCCTCAGCTTGCTTGTGTAAAACAGGACAGTTTAGGGTGCTGTGAAAGGTGAGCACAATCTCAGATTTGGGTAGGAAAAAGGTGAGAAATGCTGAAGCTCTGGGAGAGCTGCAGAAGTCAGTAAGTGCTGGAAGAAGGAAGGAAGGAACAGACAGTTGCAAGGAGCTAGAAAGGTCTATTGAAACAACATGGTAGGAACACGCTGGCTCCTGCCAGGAGCACAGTCTATGTGCCACAGCATGGGCTGGGACTATGCTGAGTGCTCAGGTGTGGAGAGAAAAGTGCACAGAAAACAGGAACTTCTGATGAAATGTGATTAAGAGCCATCTTGTCAGACAGGACACTGATAGCAAATAAAACCAGCCTCTTCTTGCCCACTGTGTGGTAGTCGCTACTATGTGCAATACTATGGTCATAGTCTGCCATGAATTACCCACCCAGCAGAGGGAGTTACTTCAGGTTTTTTGAGTTATTTTACCATGGGACTTATTTGAGCTTTGTTCACCAGGAGCTAAGTTCTGGGCATGATAACCTTAAGGAAATTGAAGAAGCAGTGGATGAAGAGAGGACTTTTCTGGGCAAATGTTCATAATCTTCTGTGATGTTAGATCTTGGTTTATAATTTTTCATTAATTTACCCCTGATCTACAGCCCAGCAATGCTTCTAGCAACGTTATGCTAAATTCTAAAGATCAGCCATGTGGGCTGCTGCCACTGGAATGGGCTTACTGTGAAAAATAAACTGTATTGTGGCAGCATTCTGCATCTAAACAGCCACCTGGAAATTCCCTGTACAGCAGCGCAGTGCAGTGGGTGGAAGTGGCGCAGAGACATTGAGGGAGGCTCTCCAGGGATGGTGGGCAGGACAGTGCACAGGGCTGTTTGTGCAGCTCTGCTCTCAGCTGTACCTCTTTGCATCCCTAGCTACTCTGTACAGTGCTCATGCTTCTGGCAAACAGATGATGGTGTCTCAAAGAAAGGCAATTTTAATTTTTCTTTTTGCAGTATGATATCAAGACAATTTGGAAGGTTGTTTGATTAGCTTGATGAAACTTTTCATCATTAAGGTTCAGTTCCCTTGAGGATCCTATAAGACTTAGTCTATTTAGAAGAAACATCCCTTTAAAACAAAAAAGATCAGCCAGAATATATCCACATATTGAGAAATGAAAGCATGGGAATTACATCACATATTGCAGGCTGCAGAGAACTAACCACTGCAGGAGACTTGCCAGGCAGTTCCCTGGTGTGGCAGTTTAATGATCCTGAACTTTGCATGTTCAGCCTAGATCTCTCCAGGGAACTGAATTTGGACCTGATAGAACATTCATAAGACAGTACTAAATCTAAAATTAGATATTATGTTTCTTAACATGTCACATTTAGGCACCTCTGGATCTTTTGGATGCTTAAATAAAAAAAAGGGAATATTTATGTTCAGCTTAATGGTTGGTCTGTACAAAAAGCAAAATGCTGTAATGCTTGCTACCCTACCCTATGCCTTTATGTCCTCAGTTAAGAGTTAAAAAGTGAGACTTGGGACCACGAGTGCATTATTTACTTAGTGTTTTGGCAAAGAGGACAGAGGGAGCCAACCCAACATACCGACACAGCTGTCTTGTCACCTGCCATTGCTTTGACAAAAGCAAGTGCTTCGGAGGTAGCAGACCTAATGTTGTCCACTCGACCCTCATCAAATCGGCGCAGGGAAGCACTTTCATAGGTTGGGACAAGCCTCCTGTGGCACCTGAGAGAGGGAAGGAAGAAAAACAAAGAATTATTTTCAAAGAGTCATAAAGACTAAGAGAAATGTAGGCTTGGTACATTTTATTGTTACAGCCGCACTTTTATTTTTTGCACAGTATTCATCTTAATGTTGATAGAATTCTGTAAAAAACTTAAAAAAGATGGATGCTCACTCCTTTCTAATATGAAGAGCTGCATACAGCTGTATATGTTTTAGTTATGCATTGCCAGTAAAAAATGACTTGTTGTGTAAAAATGAGGCTAGTAAAACAAAAATTTACTGAAAGATCTCAAGGAATGTTTTATTTGTACTGCATCATAAAATAATTGTGTAATTAATCATTTACTTATGGGCTTGAAATATGTTTTATTTAAAACAAGAGAAAATGTACTGAGTGTGTGAATGAAAAGAAAACTAAAAGGGGAGTAGGGTGTTATTTGTGAGCTGGAATGAAAACCCTCATAGCAATTAGAACAGATTATGAAGACTATTATTTAATTTGGGTCCAGGTATAAAGATACTACTCCTTGCTTCAGGAGACAGACTGTCTGTCTTTCAGTTGAAGTAGGTGGTCTCAGAACACAACTGTTCCCTAAGGTTTTTATGGTGAACATGGGATTTATATCATGGCTGGGATCTAGAGGAAAATCTTGGGCTAGGTCATTCTTGAAGTTTTATTAATGGAATATGCAAAATGGATATTCAACAGATGTTAAAGGAGTACATGAAATGTGTTAAGCATCTCTGGTCTTGACCAGGTAAAGACCACTCTGGGATTTAATTTGACATGACAAAGAATTATTTGTGTAGGCTGTTCTGCAAGAAACCATGCAGCCTATCTCTACCCTGGAGTTCTGGCAATGTAGAAAGGAGCTATTAACTTTGTTAAGACCATGGAAATTATGGGATCTTATCAAATCTTGGGATGCCTGCAAAGAAGGGAACAGCAGTAGTTACTGTTCTGTGTAGGAACTCTAGTCTGATATGCTGTGCTGTAGTGGATGCTTTTCAGCCTGTGCCAGAGATGAACGTGTGGTTACTGCTGTGGCTCCTCCCAAGCTACCCACGAGGCAAGGCAGTGGTGTTTCTGCCCCAGGGACCTGGGTTCCCCAGCTGCTGCTGCTACAGACATCCCTGCCACATTCCCTCACCTTCTCTTTGCCAAGCACGAGGGTACTGGCTGGGAATGGCATGTGTGGGACACAGGAATGGGGAAGGTAGAGCAAGAAGAGGGAAAGGGAGTGCAGAAAAGGAGTACTCTCTCCCAGAACCAGGTATCAATTTCTATCTTGTCTGCCCTACAGTCATTAGGCAAGATCACTCATTTCCATGCAGGAGGCATTTGTTTGAATGTTGAGGAAAAAATGGATTATTTGTATAAAATCCCACTACCTTGTGTACCTTGTTCCTATGAATTGAACTAACCTTACCTGTAGAATGCCAGCTGAAGTGCTACTTGAATGTAGGCATCTGGGCTCATCTTTTGTTCCTTAATAAATTCCTTTCCATAGTGCTCAAACTTGTAGGCAATAAAATCCAGATTTTCCACTGCCCTGGAAAACAAGCAGAAGGCAGTTACTGCAGGGGTAGATGTAAGAATCTCATAGAATTGTTAAAGCTGGAAAAGAACTCTCATCAAGTCCAACCAATAACCTACTCTAGCTTGTTCATCACTAAGCCATATTCTGTCCCATTTCTGTTTGCAAATGAAACCCAGAGATCTTTTCCTGCCACTACCCTCTTGGAGGTGAGTGGCCTCCTGCTCTGCAGACAGTCCTGGCCTTTGGTAACTTGTTCCTAGTCAGTAACTTTTATTCATACAGATTCTACACCAGGCTTGTTATCTGCAGCCTTAACTGTAGCACTCAAGTCTGTTCACTTGAGTAAGACACTTTTTTTAAAAAAAACCAAACCAAAAATCCAGCAACCTCCCCTCAACCTTAGTGTTTCTACCCCTGCAGCCTAAGCAAGGGTCTCCTTTGTTCTTGACAAAATTTCTGAGAGATTTACTGGTGTGACAATTGGGTGCCTTTAGGACCTGATGAAGGCCTTAAGCTCCTTGCAAGATTCAATTTAGAGGACTACTACCTTTATTTAAAAACACAAAGGAGTAATTCTGCATCCTTAATGTTCTCACTCTCATGTATCTTTCTAGCCAATTTGAGGTTTTATGTAATGCAACCACACTGGACATGCTTACAGCTGATCATGCTGACAATGTGTTAATTCTCTACAAAGAGATCACAGGCCTCAACGTTGAGAAAAAATTCTTATTGCTGCCCCCTCCCCAAAGATCATGCAAATCTTTGACAGCCTGGAAACAAAGTTGGAAAAACTAGACTTTGTAGGAGCAATATGAATGTAAACAAATTACATTCCTAAATTCAAATTGTTTATTCAAACCAGTTGTATTCTGCTGTTCTCTATATGTACCCCTATTGCCCTGGGGTCAGCTCAGATTGAGTCAGCTCAAACCCGTAAGAGACATAAGACACAAAACCAGAGGACCCGCATTGTTTGCATCCTGTGCAAATATGGGTAAACTGTTTTTCCAGTGATTTTTAGAGTTCCTAATATTTACATGGAAGGAAAACAATGGTAATGCAATTCCTGAATACGGGCAAGTAGCTCCAGCCCATAAGGCTCTTATTCTGCAGAGATGCTAGGTGTGTGCAGCTTGGTAAGAAGAGGAGAGGAGCAGGAAGGCAGGAGGCCCCCAGGAGGGAGCCCATGAAATGTGCTGCGTAGTTCCCAGCTTGCAGTCATGGCTAAGATGAGGCATCTGTTCTACCTTTGGAGTTTTTCTGCTGCTGATGCCAAATGGGTCTGAATATCAGGGGAACACTTCCATCTTAGTCTCCGTGGAGCAGGAAGCTCGCTCACTGAATCAGCTCGGACTAATTTCTTGGAACTTTCTTTCCTGTTGGTATGTGAGACAGAAGTCATTAAGGTCACAGGAATAATCCATTTATTAAACACTGCTCTTAGCAGGTGAATTACTGCTTTTCAACAGTTTTATCTGTCTTAGTGCCCCTGTGCATCAGGGGAAATGTGCCACTGGCAGAGGATTCCCAGGGGCTGGAATGGGTATAAAATGTACAGAAAGGGAACTCACATGTGCCTGAGCAGGTATTCAGTGCACTGCACCATTACAATGCCATCGAAAGGGGAATGTTCGCACACGGTCCCGCAGAGTCCGTCTCTTCCTACCACAAACTAAACAAGGAGAAGAATAGGTGCAACATACACAGGGAATAAATCTGGGTAAGTTATCTATGATGGAAACCTGACAAAGGTGTTATCGTTCCCCTGTGGTTTTCTTATTGCTCATATCAGGAACTTCCTTGCCTTACAGATCAGTGGGTGACTTACAGATTTACCGCAGGAGGCTTGCTTGTCCTGTGAAAGGTGTGGCACTGAATTCTTTTCATGGTGCTATTTGGGACTGAATCCTGTGAGAATGTAAATGTTAGCAATTCCCAATGGAATCTGAAAATTTGATTTAGCATCTTCTTTATGGCACATAAAACCCATCAATACAAAGACAGGCCAAGGTTCTCCTTCCACTTTTGAGGGCAACAAAATATCTGTATCTGTGATATCCTTAGGAACCCATTTTATTACAAAGCTCATCCTTATTTGATAGCTTTCTCATAGCTTATTTTGAATATTTTATTTTTAGATGCTTTCTTCATTTAATTTCCCTCTTATTTGTCTTCACTCTTAATTTCATTGTTACACATGGCACTGCTGGTGACAACCTGCTGCACTCCAGTTCTGTGATACATGCAATTTGTTGCTTCTGCATCTCATACAAAAGCAGATGTCTAGGCCAATACTGCAGCCTTCCCGTCCTTTTTTTGGCTTTTCCCCACCCTTGTTTTGAAGTACATTTGGCTGGATTTCACCCACTTAGCTTTCTCTTGCACATTTGTATCACATCCTGCCTCCCTGCTTTCCATGGCGTTTTCAGAGAGTGGGCATGATGCAAGAAGTTTGCCTGGACATTTTCTGAAGCCTTACTGCAAAGGTGAGGAAGAGTATGGAGAGAAAGAACAAATTCTACTGTGAGAATGGCTTCCTATATATGTGTTTGCATAAAAGGAAATGGGATCTTATTTCCCTAAGAATTTCTCTTCACCTTTGAACTACTTTGACCTGAAGACATCTGGACAGATTAAGCTCTTTCACACTCTATGCAATTTTATTTGCTTTCTACTGCCTTGTGATAGTAGACAAAAAGAAAATATTGCTTATTCTTATCTGCTTGAAATATCTTAACCCTTGACCCTGCAAATAACAGGGTTCTAACTGTTCTAAGGACAAATGGTTTGTTCTTCAAAAGAATCTGCCATTTGCAGTGGCATTAATCAGGAATGATTATGTTGGAGTTTAGAGTATAGAGAATGTTTAGAGTATAGAGAAACCCAACAGATTACTGAAATGTATTTGCTCTCGGGAAAGTTGGTGCAAGTGAAATTATTTATGGGAGAACAGGTGGGAGATGGAACAGAGAGCACAGTTGAGCTTATGGATCGAGATATTCTGGCCTTGGTCAGGTACAGATTGTGGGATAAGCAGCCATAGATATGAAAAGAAGAACTAGAAAAGTACAGCATATATAGCTATCAGGTTTTTTGGAACTATGTGGTTTTGTAAGGCTGCCAAGTAACACATGCAGTAGGCTGATTGTGTAACTAGTGGGAAATTCTTGCTTAAGGATGTAACTGCTTGGGGCTGTAATAGCTTCGGGCCACAAAAATATGTAAACTGATCTGTGATAACCATAAAGTGACTTCAACTTCTTTTTGCCTTGACTTCTTGCTTGGATTATTTCTTGCATCCCTCCTTTGAAGTCCCGTCTCTCAGTCGTGGCAATTATTTTAGGGGTTTCTCTTTTCATGTTGCTGTTCTTAGATATGGCAAGAGCCAACAAGCATTATGCAAGCAATGTATCAGTCAGGGTTTTTTCAATTTTTCATAAGGTGTCAACGTTGTTGACAGTTGGAGATTAATACAGCACTTTAGTCTGGGTCTGTTGCAAAGTGTGGAAATAACAGTGTGACGCTTTAAAACATGACAGTCAAAATCTGATTGGGAAAAGGCTGGAGAAGTCAATACTTAAGCAAAGGCTCAACAAGGATGCCATTAAATGAGTAAACAGTCTGTTAAGTGAGGATTTAAACACATGCCAAATTATAAACAGTGGCATTTCTAGGATGTCAGGAAAATGTGTAAGAAGAGGAAACAAAGAAAAATATTGTGCTTTTTTTTTCATTCTGGGATACTAGGCCAGCATTTTCATTCCATTTGACTCAGTGTAGAAAAACGCATTGTTTTTTTTATATCCAGTGTCTACCTACCTCATACATCTGAGTATCTCAAGAGCAAAGGGCAGCTTTGGAAAAGGTGGAAGTGTCCCTGCTTCCCTTGCCTTGCAAGGGACAGCCTTGCTCACACCAAACCTGCCCAGGCAGATGCTGACACCATCTTCCCCTCTTTCTCCCACCTGACTCTAGGTGGTTCCCCACCACAAGGCAAGGTGCAAGTTTTGTCACAGTGCTGTAAGGTTTTTACCTGCATAGGTTTGTCATACCAACGATTGGCCCCGTTTTTATGGTAGCCTCCTCCATGCAGCATCTGCAGTGCCATGTTGGTGTTGTTGAGTTCCACCCCGCTGGGGCTGTCCAGGCACACCAGGCATATGCACCGTTCAATCATGTCTAGAGAGTCGCGGTTGGTGGAGTCTGGGGATAAAAGAGTCAAATGTTCACATCCTCTTACCTCTAAGTACAACACTGGCTGGGGAACCCTCTGCCTTGGAAAGCACTGAAGATCTGACCCTGACTCTGCAATGAGCTGGTGTCTGCAGAGCTTCTCTCAGCAGCAGATCATCTCGGTGCAAGGGAGCATTGTACCAAGGCATCAATTCCTGTGTTAACTTTTGTAACTCTGTGTATCTCTCACGTGATTCAATAATAACCACTTTCTTTTTCTGCCTTTCATTTCCTTGAAGTAATTATGTTACAAAATAGATCTATTTTACTCTTAAAGCCAGTATTGCTTACTTATTTTATATATAACAGTTACAAAGGACAGGTGGAAAATAGAAAATTTCAGAGCTCACGCTATTGCTGCAGTATTCTGCTCTGGAACAGCAGAGCTTAGAGTGTTTTTGTGTTGTTGTCCCATGAAAACCCTTTTAAGAACAAGGAACAGCAGGGTCTATGTTGGTTTTGTCTTAATGTATTAAAACCGTCTTGTCTCTCGTGTCTCTGATCATTAGCTTATATTGCTTACATCACATTAGGAAACATCTGCAGATAAGGTTTTGAGGTTTAGTTTTTGAACATGGTTTTAGCAAAACCATGGGTTGCCACATTACTCTGCTCTCCTGTTACTACTGTACTGCTGAATAAAATCGGCTTTTCTGGATCTTTCTGTTTCTTTTCCCTATCCTGACAATCTTATATGGTTGGATTACTGGGGGTATTTTTATCTTGTCCTCAGTGCTTTCCTCCTTATTTATGGTATATTTATGTGTTTCTCAGTTTCTTTGTCTAACTCAGAAATATTACAAAAGTTCAGGGTTTGTTTGCATCTGAGGACCAGTTTGAAGCATAGGAAATATTTAATTGTGAGCACTTTTTACAGTTCCTCAATGAAAAGCTAGACGTGTGCAACCTATAACAAGAACTTGTTTCATTTAAAAACATATAAAATTATTAATTGCTGTTATATGGTTGTTAACAAGATCAAAGTAAAAAGGGCTTTCAAGCATCAACATAAATTCCTTTTGTTCTTAACAGATCAGCTTTCATCCTCTGGTTTTGCTAGATTTTGGTGTAAACGTGAATTTGTTTCACAATGTTCTCAACAAAAGATATGAATTCAGATTGATCAAAACTTCTTTCAAGTCTAGGCTAAGTTCAACAAATATGTGCTCAATTCAGAAAATTATTTTAGCTGAAAGAGTGGAAAAATATTTAAAATTAAACAATTCTGATTTGTATTTGAAAAATGGGGCCATTTCAATATGTGCATGTTTTCAAGGTTTGCAAGTATGTAAAGTAGCTTGATTGTCTGAAAGAGCAGCATTTTTCATAGTAAGAAATAATGCACCTTTCCAGAAGGAGTAACATAGCTTAGTCAGGAATTAGAAAAAACCCAGACACTTGTTACCATCCAGGTTCATTCTCCAGATGCTTTGTAGTGAAGAAGAGACCAAATATGCAAGGAATTAAAAACGTGTCAAGAAAAGGAGAGCCAAGTGATAGCAGTGGCTGAGAAGGAAGAGGGGAGCTCTGGCCTTGGGGAGGTTATGCTAAGGTCCTGCCTATTGCTATTTGGTGGCTCCTGCAAGGCAGCATTAGCAGCCAGGGCCCAAGGGACAGGGATGGTCAGCCTGACTTCTTGCAGGGTCCCTGGGGACCTGGTGAAGTGCAGAGTGTGTTGTGTCCCCTTGCCAACAGAAGAGTCCTAGGGAAAGCAGCTGGAGCACCTGCCAGCTCCTACAAAGGCTTGAGCCAAGAGATTGTGTTTGATGGGGCGTGCAGAGAGGTTGCTGCCCTGCAAAATGTAAACACCAGCGTCCCTTTGGAGTGCCTTCAAAAGCTTTCAGAAGCTTTTGAAAAAGCTTCAAAAGCTAAAAAAATTCAGAAGCTTTGTAAGAGAGAAGACACATCCCTGTCCACTTGGCTTTTCTAGTATCTCACACTTGCAGGGCTCACTGTAATTGTAGCATTTTTTTCATTGATGGTTTGGGTGCATTGGTACAAAGGCTGAAAAGATCCTTGTGAATGGAACTTGCCCTGTATACATCAGCTTCTGGTGCTTGCAGACAGGCATCTTTGAGGAAAAACAGCTTGGATAGTGATTTACACACTGCTTACAGCTTGCTCAGCATTCTGCTTTACGCTGTTTGATAGGTTTATATATATTTCATTGTGGCTGCTACCACACATCTTTGACAGATATGAAACCCTTAGTCTGACATATGGCTTCAGGGTATCTGGAGTCTAGGTATTAGAGTGAATAAAATTAAGCTGTGCCAGAAACATGGAAGTAGGGGAAAGACATATCCAGAGGGCTGATCAAACACTGAAAAATTACCATGTGAAGCAGGCAATAAATTGCACAAGAACTCATGAACCATGACTTGGGATTGAAAATATCTGCAGGAAGAGCTAAAACAAAGGAGAGTAAGACCAAGCCTAAAGCCTGCTAGGCATTTCTTCCTTTCTAATTCACAGTTGCATTGAATTGGCCAGCCAACTGTTGGTTAGTTGGGGTTTTTTAAATTTAGTTTTAGAAAGAAAAATATGAGAAGACAGTTTTGAATTAAATTCAGAGGTAGTATGCATGGGACTGTAGCCAGTCACTTCATTCAGAATTCCCTTCCTGTACTTAGGAAGAACGAACTAGTTCTGCAGCCTGAAGGCAGTTACAATGCTGAGTGTGTTTATAAATCAGTGATGGCTGGGTTTATTATAATATCTTGGACATTTTCTCACCTAGAAGACCTATGCTTTACTTGCAGGTCTGTGCAGCCCCATGGATATAACTCCTTCATAGCCTTTGCAAAGCACTGTGCAGGTTTTCTGTCCCAAAGCATTCTCTCTTGCCCTGCCCAGCACAGACCAGCTGTGGAGTGACCCTTTCACCCACACTGCTTCCCAGGTTCTCTCTTCCTCTCTTACTTGTTGTTGCAGGAACATTTCACCATCACAGATAAGAAGGAAAAGGGCTGTTAATGATCATATATCCAGGTGTAACAGCAATGCCTTCACCTATATAGAAGAGCTGTGCTAACATGAATGGTCTGGGATGGGATTCCTGCTTAGATTAGAGAAGGCTCACATCATGGTGCTATGCTATTCTGCACTGCTATTTACCAGTGCAGAATCTAGTTTTTTTCAGCTACATAACTGAGTTGGTTTGCCTTCTGATTAAAATTAATATTTTGGGAAATGCCAGGTAATCTAAAACCCCTACGGAGAGGGTTTTGCTAGTTTTTGTTGATTTTTGTTTTTGTTCTTTTTGATGATGTAGGTTAACAAAGATAATTTTGCTGGAAGTTTTCAAGGCATTGGCTGTTATACTTAGTATGGCATGAAAATAAATGATTAGGTGTTCACCTCAATTTTCATTAAAATAAGTAATTTTTTTGTCTCCTCCTTTAAAAAGAAATTATGGGAAGACAAGGGGAAAGCTTAAAGATGAGACTAACGCTATATAATATTTCTTGAAATAATGGCCAGGACTGTGTGTGTGTGTCTACCTGTACTAACTTTTATATTAAGCACAGATAAACTTGAATAAGAAAAGGGGAATCTTACTTAGGATGATAAACTTATTTTGAGACTATTGGCAACTCTTGTATATACCAGGGCATTAGTAAAACAACAATATTTTCTGTGGCATTGCTGAACTGGAGATAAAGACATGAGTTAAATGTTTTCTCCAGGATGAAAAAGTAAATACTTATGACACGTAAAATGGCAAAAAGAGGGCATTTATATCACTAAGCCTCAGGGTAAAATATATAAGGTGTGATGTGATGTGATAGAGGTCACTAACCCCACCCTTTATTTTCATCTCTTTCCAAGTTTGACATTCAAGTCCAGAATCTGAGACAGCTAAATGCTGCCTGTTGGAAAGGAGAGAGAGAGAGAGCAGTTCCCAGATAATAACTGGCCCCATCTTTCCTAGATACTTAAGAATTGGTTGAATCAGCCCTGGTACCTTCTCCATTGATTAGAGAGAGTACACAGCTAGATTCAATAGGTCTTTAACTTGCAGGTGCTTTTGTTGGACAAGATCAATAATATCAAATAGATGCCAAAAGCTAAGAGGATACATCATTCCTATTGGTACAAAATGGACATGAAGAAAGAGACAAATCACAAAATCTGATGTAATGTAATTTATGTGATGAAAAACAAAGAATGGAATGAGAGTTATTACATGGCATAACACTTAAACATACACAGACAAAGGGTCAAGCTATTTCTGCTGCTCCCCTGGCAACACACATCTTACAGAGTTTCCTACTGCTGGAAAAATTCAGCAGTGGGGTTGCACATTCAGTCCTGTGTTTGCTGTGATGTTTGCTCTCAGCAAAGAAAGGCAGTGATGGTGAGGAGGAAGATGATGAAGAGAAAGCTGGGGTTGCTGCTGCTAACCTTTCATAAGGATCATCCTGGCCTCTGCCCACTCTGTTCTTCCATCTGTTGTCAGCAGGCCAATTGGAGGCAGCATTTCCTCTTCATTTTCTGCCATTTTTGCTATCTTTTGTAACTGAGTGAAAAGATCTCCCTCACTGAGACGACGAAAATTAATGACAACATCCAAAACAAAAAACTGCAAAAAAATTACAGAAGTCAGAAGATCAGTCAGAGGTGGGTTGGACACTTTGTGGTCCAACATTTTGATGTCACCTGGGTGGGTGTTGAGATGCTGAAGTCCTGCCTGGAGAGCCAGGCCTGCATGCAATGGAACACAAAACCACCGGGGAATGGCCCAGGGTTCACCCCTCCTGTGTTTTATCACCAATGTAATGCCAGTTGCCATAGGGGACTTATATTATGGGTTGGACTCAAAATATACACTATTTGAATAAGCTCAAAAAAACTTGGAGAGATAAAATTAGGCAGTATGTAAGTAATTTTCATGGTATTATTTGTTTAAACATAACCTAGAGAATCTAGAAAATTTCCTGTGCTTCCTGGAAAAGCAGAAAGCACTTCACTGGAAGCTACCTCCTCATTCCAAGAGTGCCTGCAGGCATGGCTCCAGTACTGCAAATAGTCAAGCTGGGCTATAAGGTACTGTGCCCAGGAAACAGATTCTGCTGCTCCCTGGTAATTACTGGTTGGGGCAGATTCTCTCTAACACTTCAGTATTTCTGCCTGCACCTGTGCTAGCTTCTTCAGGCATAGTTTAGGGCCCCTACATGGTGTCTATGCCATGCATAGGTGTGGTGGTGGTATAGTTGCCATGAACGTGACTGTGCCAATACTTGACTGTCATGAGAAGAGCATTTCCAGCAAATGCACTCTGACAGGATTCTTTTTTCTCTGTGGTTTCATCTCTGTTTATTAATAATTTTTGTTTGAAAGAGAAAGTAAATTCTGTCACATTCCTCCTTTCTGCATCACTGTACTTGGAACATAATGTGGGCGAAGGACAAAAATGCTGCAGAAGCATCTTTTAGAAATATTGACTGCAAATGCTTGGTAAGAAGTGAGCTCATTCGTATCATGCTAATTGCATTTCTGAACAGAGATTAGATTAGGCTCTTCTGGAGTGAATTTAAGCAAATTAAGAAATACAGAAAGGTATGAAAAAAGCAAACTAATTTACCTGATTGTTACAAGCAACAATGATGTGCTCTGGTTCTGGCATTACATTGCTTTTCTGGGCCACAAGGGTATCTTTGGTACATCCTGGAAGACGATAGGAAGAAAAGAGTCCATAGTATTGCTTCATGCAGAGAGGATGACCAGACAGCTGTCCACGAGAAAAATCAGTAGGTAAAGCATGGCTGCAGAGAAGAAAAAAAACAAAGCCAGAGGAAAAGAGGGGAGAGACACAGAAAGGAAAAGAAATCTTGTCTGTCCTTTGTTCTGTTACAATTAGATCAGGTATAACACAAATTGAATAATAAAATGAGATTACAGTATAAGGGAAATAGATGAATTCCCATACCGAAGTTAAATACATCATTCCTGGCAGCTTCATGCATATTCATTAAGCAATTGCATTATCAGCTAGTGCAAATGGAAACAGCAGGTCACAAGCAGCTTTGCAATGTGCATAGGAAGCCTGCCTAGATGGGACCCTGGAAACTTGGCAGGATGGAAGTCAGTGGAACAGCTGGGAAAGACCAGCACCTCGAAGAAAGGTACTGATGAAATTCCCTGCAAATCACAGCAGCCCTGTACTGTGCTGGCTGGTTAGAGAGTGTGTGAGAGGGCCTTGCCTCACAAACAGGAGTGACTTGGGCAATACAGTGGGAATTTCTGTTTTCCATAGGTCCTCACTTTTCTGCTAATTTTTACTTAGACCCATGAAGTAATATGTGCTGAAAACTTTTTTTTTTTTTGATTGGAAGGTAGGTGAAACCAGCATCTCTTAAAAAGCTTCTTTAGTGGCCAGGGAAAAAAAAAGAATTATCAGTCACAATTATGATTATGGATTGTAAAATACCCCACTGACACTGCAGCAGGAAATAATGGTGCTGCTGGTCAGGACAAGCTGCAGAGACCACAGGAGGAAGAAGATCTTACAGTGCAGAGATTTTCCTTCTGCAAAACAGGACTAAGCTTCCAAATTGTCAGACA
Source organism: Leptocoma aspasia (assembly GCA_013399835.1). Lineage (NCBI taxonomy): Eukaryota > Metazoa > Chordata > Aves > Passeriformes > Nectariniidae > Leptocoma > Leptocoma aspasia. Next base: position 4,181,386 of record VXAX01003556.1, read on the forward strand.
GGAGGAGGGGTGAATAAGTAGGCAAGGTGGTTTACTCTCATACAGCTAGTGACAGGTAATGTTTTATGCTAGTTTATCTTGTTTAACCATGCCTTTAGAACTGTTGCAGTTTAGTTCCCAACTCTCAAATTTTCCGTATTACTTATTTCCTTGTAGAGGTACATAATACATAATGACTTGAAGAATCATGTATTTCCCCTGTGTTTTTATTCAGAAAGTAACAAGAGCATAAGTAGCTTATTTTTACTAGCTACTGAGCCAGCCTTCCTGTGGTGAGACTTCCCTCCCCTGCTGGGATGTGTTATTTCTCTGGGGAGAGGGAGGTGGGACAGTGTTGTTGTGAGTGGAGAGTGCAGTATGTGGAGAGTGTTAGAAAGGTGTGCAAGCTGTGTAACCACAGTGCTGCTGCCCTTTGGGTGTGGGGAGCACAAGCTTCCTCTTGTGTTCTCAGTAACTCTGTTAGGCAAATTACGTGTGTCCTTTTGGGCTGCACCGTGCCTGCCAGAGTGATGACTGCCAGCCATCAAAAAGGATCCTTCTTCAATCTGTTACACTGCAGCAATACAGCAGGGCATAAAGAGGGCATAAAAATTGCTGAAGCACTTGCCCTGAAGCATGCTGGAGCCCCAGCCCTTCCCCATGGTGGAGAGGTGCAATACAGCCTGGCTTTGTAGTGAGAGCAGCCTTGAATCAGAAGTGGATACTCAAGCTCTTCTTCTGAGCTACTTACGTGTCCAGCAAAGCTTTGTAGTCCTGCACTCCTGAAATGAGATTGGCAGCAAACCTGCAAGTAGCAGAGAGAAGTGACATCAGTCTTTTGTCATTTGGCAACACTGGGCTGTTTCTGGGAGACGGAGGAAAGCCTGAATGATTGATGACACAGCATAAGGAGAGGAAGTCTGGCTTGGCAAGAAGAGCTCCCTGCCCCCACCCAAAACCTAAATTAATTCATGTCAAGAGAAATATGAAATCCTAGAGACAGTCCCTTCAAATGGTTAAACAGACTACCACAGGAGGAAGCCTGAAAGTGCTTATTTAGAGAATGGGAGCAGAAACTGAATATTTAATAGAATCCTCACATGGGTTTCAATACTCATAACCTGTCCAGTATTAGAGTACTTCCTGTCCTAAGCAGATATTCTTTTTGCAGAGCTGTGGACAGGTGTATTTTTTTCTGACATTGTCTGTTTGCACTGTGTCAGAATGGGAGGCTCTGAGAAAAATATTTCCTTCTTAAAGCACGTGCATTAGAAAATGCAAAGTGGAGTTTTTTTGAAAGCTGTGTGCACAATAAATTTGGTCAGTAATGAATGGAAGCATTTATTGTTATGTTTAAAGTAAAGTAAAAAGATGCATTAGCTGTCTATGCAAAATGTTAAAATAATGCATATTGCTTTGAAGGTTCTGGCTGTTTTATAATAGTATAAATTCACATGCAGTTAATTATTTCAGTAATGAGCAGCTAGAGAGTGCTAAAAGCAAAGAGGAAAATTGCACTATATGAAGGTAGATTTTTACTGTTTAAAAGGAAGAATGTTTTGGCAAAGGCTGAAGAATGGAATCCTGTTTTAAGGGTGTCTGGAGAGGTATATTCTGTGCTTGGCTACGTGCTTACCCTCTCATTTTTTAAATGATAGTAATTGCCCACAACAGCTCAAAGCGGAAAGATCAGTTCAGAACTGGGACTGATGGGCCTGAAGGAAGCAGTGTTCTTGAGAAAGAATGATTTCTGAATTCTTATTGTTAGATCCCCTGTGTTTCTGGTGCCCTTTTATGCATCTGAGAGGGACAATTTAATGACAGCGTGGCCTTTTCAGTTTGCAGGGTGGCTACGAGTCATAGTGAAGCCACGTTAAAGATGATTTTCCTTGAAACTGTGTCAGAAATTAGTATTTATTTCTTTTTGTCACAAAGTGGTTTACTTGAATCGTGTGCAGTAGAAAGCTTTGTAAATATTTCTTAAAAATATAAATCCTTTGGCATTTTTTTCATGCAATAAATGTAATAGTAATGACATCTCTTTCTGAATACCAGTATGAGTTACCCCAGAAACACTGCCCTCAGTCAGCAGGCCTCATAGGAAATTGTTTTAATGGCTACAGCCCTTATTTTTTAATGAAAGTTGATTGTCTTTTTGCAAAAGCTGTACATGTGAAATATCCTTTCATTTAGGAAAAGCTGCGAAGTTGTAATACATTACCTCAGCTGGTCATTTACGTCCTTGAAATACTGACGAGCAAAGATAATTGCGGGGCTGGAATTGACTGGAAGAGCCAGGCGGTTGTTGAGGTACATGTCATCCAGCCAGTAGTCAAACACCTGAGGGAAGGGGACACAACATCTTCAAGCTGCCAACAGCACACAGAAAAGCAGTCTGGGGGTGAGGGGACAGTGCCTGGTGCTCCTGGTCTCAGCCATGGGCTCTGATTAATGGAGCTGCTGAGCATTTTCAGTCTGGGCACTGTGACCTCAGCTCAGCAGAAGTCAGCCACAATTCCATAATCCTATTTCTCAATCAATGGCAATTTACAGTGTGTTCCATTAAAAACTAAACAAGCTCCAGATTGTGGTGCTTTGGGTATTTTGTTGTTTGCTTCTCTCTACAACCAGAAAATGTTTGAATACAACATGTTAACTCTTGCATAACAATTAGAATATGTTTAAGAGAGGGCCAGGGTTTTACTAGTGATGCATTTTCTCAGGGGGCTTCAAATATTTGTCAATGATGCCAAGATGCTCCATTGCTAGCCATGAGATATTGTCTCTGTAGCAAGACAGAGCAGGGAGAAGCATTTCCCAAGCCTAATGGTTCAGTCCCGCAGAGAGTGGCATGTGGATAGGGCCCCTGGAGAATTCCCTTTGTGTCCACTTGACACAAATGCAGATTGCTGATTCTTAACCCAGACGGACACACATTAGATTTCTAACCATTTTTATTGAAAACACAGATGAACAGTAACTGCATTCCTTTATGTCTGAGCAGAGATTGAAGAATCATTATTTGGAAAATGGAGGCTTTCATAAAAAGATCAAATGGCCTTTCTGAGAGGGCAGGCTTTGCATATGGTAACTATAAACAACAACGAAATTATGCAAAAATAATTATAAATGCATGCATCAGTTGAAAAAGTTTTCCTCTGAGATATTTCATTGCTATTAGAACAGATGCTTCCCCCACAGTCTCTGGAGTCTTCAGGGAACATGCTAGAGATAGACTCCTGGCGAGTTAAATTCCAAATAAAACCATTTCTAATTTACCTTAAGAATCAGGTATTTATTTTAATAACCAGTATTTTAAACTGTCACAAGTTCAGAAAATGCTTATGCATCCTTCCTCTGTAATTTTAATGCTGTAAGTGTCCAAATGAGCAGTTGTCTTCTGGAATATTATTTCCTATCAGGAACACTATTTAAATGCTGGTTAGTTTATCCACCATGAAGTTCTGTGATCACAATATGAAAACAAGATTGGGCAGCATTTTGTTCACAAATTAAGTATTGCTTTTAAAATGAAAGCACTGACAGCACTGTAGCCTTTTCCCCTTGACTGTAGCAGCAATTCGATGGAGTTTTTCTTGTGTGTCACACAAAGGGAGAACTACAATTCACTGACATCAGTAACAAGCCTGCAGGATTTCACTGAATCCATAGAATCATTTTCCTTGTTGGAATGGAAGGACTTCAATAAAACTCAAATTTCAGCTGCCATATTCTAACATGGTTAATGAGGGTAGGATGAACTGCGACTTTATGGAATGGTAAAATCTATTTTAGCTATGGCTTACCTAATTTGCTGGCCTTGGGAAGCAGAAAGCTGAACTTTTATAAAGGCAAAGGTCTCAGCATGGTCTGTGGGATAGATGTACATGTATGTACATGTATGTGCATATTTGGCAAAGTAACTACTTCAGGGTAACTACATTGGTATAGCATGACAATGAATGGCAAATAATAGTTCAGTTTTAAAAGACTAATTCCTGTAATGAAGTATTCAATTCCAGAATAATTGGAGTGGATCAAAACTTTGTGTAGATGGCTGTGCAAGGCACTTTTAAAGCCCTATCAGAAAGTATTTTTCATTCTAATAAAAAATCTAAATCCAGTTATTTAAGCAAAGGAAGAAATTACATCCAAAAGGTGTGTTTCCTACAGGTGTTGTGACACTTCTGTGCATGAATCTGAGTTGAATGAATATCCTCATTAATGTCAACAAACTGCTGATCTGAAAACATAATAATGACACAGATTTTGACATAATTTTAAAAATCTAGCCTATTACATCTGAAATATTCCTTTGTCAGAATGACCCCTGTTTGCATTGACCTGCTGAAAGAAAACAATGATTGCATAGAGAACATCAGAAAGAGCTTGTAAATAAGCATCATCAAACACAGCAATTATTTTTTCCACCGGATTTGCTTACCCAGTTTATTGTCTTTTCACTTCTTTCCTCAAGCATTTGCTGCAATGATTCCCCCAGGCCTCCTGCAATTCCAAATTTCTCCACGATGGCCTTGGTCTTTTTAAATTGCTCCTCTGGCACCAAGTGTTTCATGCACTGTAGGTACATGTGTAAGGTCTGTTGCAGTGGTGGAACTGGAAGTTTTGGCACTTCCTAATCATTAAAAAGAAATATGTATTAGTGAGTAATTCTACTTTTTCCCAATCTGTCCTCTTTTGTTTTCTTATTTTTTCTTTTGTTGCTGATTAATATGTTACATCCCTTTTAAAATTAATTTATTCTGTTTTAGCAGTTGAGAGGCCTGATTATTATAAATGTACTGTTTGTAGGCTTTCAGATGGATAGAGCAGGGGACTAGTGGAAAATTATCGAGGACACTATTCCTTGGTAAAAATTGTAGAAATCCTAGGACAAAGAGGCATGATGCAAGCAAATATCCTGAGCTAAACTCCAGGAAATCTGCAAATACATCACAAAATAATAAAACAATATCTCAAGGTATTTTATTAGTAAAGAAGTTGTGATTAGCTTGTGGTTAGTAAAACCATGGGTTAATACTTGTCTGGTTGGTAATACGAATGGTTATACAAAGATAGAAGTAGAAAACATGCAGGTCTACCTGTTTATAAACTGACTACTGTATGTAGTACTGACTACATACAGTTCTCAATAAGCTTTTACTTTACCCTGCCAAACCTCTGCTGTCAGTCAGTCTAGAACCCCCCTGGAAGGCTTGATAAAATGTTTCTGTTTATACTTCCTTTATCCTTACCCTGTTTAGAGCAATAGTATCTGGGAAGAAAAGAGTTCCATGCTGTCCATGCAATTAGGTTTCCTTTGCTTTTTAATGTAGAATTAACCAAGTGAAGTGTAATTAGTCATTAAAAACGGTGCTGCATCCGGCTAGTGGCCAGTCACCAGTGGTGTCCCTCAGGGGTCTGTGCTAGGGCCTGTTCTCTTCAATATTTTTATCGATGACATGGATGAAGGGGATTAAGTCTTTCACTGGTAAATTTGCAGACGACACTAAGATGGGAGTGTGTGTTAAGCTGTTGGAAGGGAGAGGGGCTCTGCAGAGAGACCTGGAATGGCTGGATGGATGGGCAGAGTCCAATGGGATGAAGTTTAATAAGTCCAAGTGCCCAGTCCTGCATTTTGGCCACAGTAACCCCCTGCAGCATTATAGGCTGGGGACAGTGTGGCTGGACAGCGCCCAGGCAGAAAGGGACCTGGGAGTACAGGTTGACAGCTGACTGAACATGAGCCAGCAGTGTGCCCTGGTGGCCAAGGCCAATGGCTCCTGGCCTGTATCAGGAACAGTGTGGCCAGCAGGAGCAGGGAGGTCATTCTGCCCCTGTACTCGGCACTGGTGAGGGCACACCTCGAGTGCTGTGCCCAGTTCTGGCCCCTCAGTTTGGGAAGGACACTGAGACGCTGGAGCGTGTCCAGAGGAGGGCAACGAGGCTGGTGAGGGGCTTGGAACACAAGCCCTGTGAGGAACCACTGAGGGAGCTGGGGGTGTTTAGCCTGGAGAAAAGGAGATTCAGAGGCAACCTTATCACTCTCTACAACTCCCTGAAAGGTGGCTGTAGTCAGGTGCGGGTTGGTCTCTTTCTCCAGGCAGCAATTGACAGAACCAGAGGACGCAGTCTCAAGCTACAGCAAGGGAAATACAGGTTGGATATTAGGAAAAAGTTTTTCATGGAAAGAGTGATAAAATACTGGAATGGCCTGCTCAGGGAGGTGGTGGAGTCACCATCCCTGGATGTGTTTAAATAAAGATTGGATGTGGCACTCAGTCCCATGGTTTAGTTGAGATGTTAGGACATGGGTTGGACTCGATTATCTTGACGGTCTCTTCCAACCTAGTAATTCTGTACCATGGCAGAATATGGACTGGGGCCCCCTTACTTTAGTAATTTATTAAGAGCAACTTTTACTACTCACCTCATGACTCCTTGTGATGTTAAGTTTTTGGCAAATCTTTTGCTCACACTGACACAATATGCACTATTTATGGCACAATGGAAAAAAGGGCTGGACAGTTTAATTACAACGTATGCAGGGCATGCAAACCAAGCCCTGGCTGCCTTAACTATTGACCACCTTGCAGGGGAGGGGGTGCATAGTGATCCTAATGGCCAAGCTGCCTTACCAAGAGAAGCCCTAGACGGTATCACAGAGGCAGCTCATTTGGCATTTCCTAAGGTTCCTGAAGCCAAAACCCCTCAACAGTCCTTAATAAATATCAAACAAGGTCCGCAAGAGTCCCATATGCAGTTTGTGGGCAGACTAAAACAAACACTGGAGAGACAAATCAATAATTATCAAGTAAGGGAAGTTATACTCCTCAAATTTGCCACAGAAAACACCAATGAGGATTGTAGGCGCCTTTTGAAATCTTTGCCCTCTGAACCTGAGCCCACTTTACTCGGCTTACATGATACAAGTGTGCAACCGCCTGGGAACACTACAACACACCACGGCAATCACCTATCCAGCCGTGGGGCAAGGCATAGCGGATGCTTTTGCTGCCCTGAAATTAACCCCTGGAAAGCAGCTGGTTTGTTTTGGCTGTGGGGAATCTGGACACATTAAAAGAGACGGCCAAAAAGCACAGAAACCCAAAGCCCTGGGTGTATGCCCTCACTGTCGGAAAGGACCTCACTTTGCTAATCTGTGCTGCTCTAAGTTTCACCAGAATGGCCAGCCTTTGCAGGGAAACTCATCTTGGAGCACGGAGCAGCACTGTGAGACAACACAAATCCCACAGCTGATGGAGCAACCAGGAGCAACCGTCAACTTCCAACTGGTCCTGCCCCCGCCCACCAGACCACCGTCACTGACCTACGTGCAGCCACCCCAGGCAGCGCAGGACTGAATGTTACTTGATTCATCTGTTCATTTGCTTCCCACAGGAGTTTTCAGATCACCAGGACAGTGTATGCATGCTTTGATCATATGTAGATCATCCACTTTGATAACAGGGTTGTTTGTGCTGCCAGGAGTCATGGACTCTGACTCGGTTGGGAAAATAAAGATCATGGCTTGGAGCCCCCAGCCAGCCTGAGAAGTCCTGGCTGGGAGCCATATAGCCCAACTCATACTTTTCCCAGCAGCACCCCTGATAGCTGAACATAGGGAAGGGGGTTTGGTTCCACAGGGATCCCACAGATTCTTTGGACACAAGGTATCACATCTCAGCATCCCCACATGCCAATGCAAAGTGACTCTGAAAAGCAGGGACATAATTTTAACACGACTCTGATACTGGAGCACATGTGACTGTTACATCAAAAAGCCAATGGCCCAGTGATTGGGCATTAATGTCTGTGCCTCGGGTACTCTTAGGTGTGATTGAGAATAGTCAAAGCTTGCACAGCCAACACTTAGTGCAGATTACAGGGCATGATGGGCTGACCACCAGAGTTAAACATTTAGTGCTGTCTGTCCCCCTGGTTTTGTGGGGAGGGATGTGTTGGCACAGTGGGGAATCTTTATGCATTCAAATTTTGTATAGCAGTCATTGGGATGCTGGACCCACCCCACAATGGTCCCGAGCTTGAAGCCCCAGGAGCTTTCAAGCATTGGAAGGAGCAGTGCAGCTATCAAAGGGGACACTTGATACAGATCTAAAGCCCTTGTCTTAGTCAAACTGGTTATATTACCAGTTACTTGCCTTTTTAATAATGCATTTTATTGTGAATTTTTTGGTACAGCTATTTAGTATTATATGACTACATTTTTATTGTTTTAGCCTTCAATGTTTATATCTCATTACTTTTATTAAGCCAAACTTAAATCTATCATACAAGCAATCTTTAAAAGCTGCTGCAGGGGGTGTAGCCCCCCTGCCTGGCCCCAGCCAGCACGGTCTAACCTGCACAGCATGCTGAAGCTATAGCACATCAAAATACCAACTGATGCTACAAACTATCTGAACGCTGTTAAAATTTACCTTCTATTTTTAGTGACTTGTGATTTGTCATTTTTAACAGGATTCTTACTAGAAAAATTCAAAGGTGTTTGTGTAAAAGTGGTGTCTTCCTACATATTAATAACATAGCAAAACTGCATAGTTCACTGAGAGTAATTAGATAAGTTGTAAATTCAGGATTCTTTAGCTCACATTCAAGACAAACTTTGAACTTTATTTGTAGTAGTTATTTGAGGCTTAACTAGAATTAGTATATAAAACTCCAGTGTCAGCTTTATTAAGTGCTTGCTTTTTAATCCATAGTTTCAATAAGATAATTTTATTGAAAGTTTTTCAGAACAGCTGTTATTTACCTTAGTGTTTGTTATATGACATTTTCAGTAACTTTTTTGTAATAATAGAGTTTAAATAAGTTAATTCTTGTTAAGATTAATTTTTGTTTAGTCTCAGTAATGTTAACTTTAAGTTTTTTTAAGTATATTTTTGTTATGTTTTACTGAAGTTAAGTTTTAGTGAAGTTGATTTTAAGTTTTGTTGCAGTATACCTGTTTAAATTTTAAGATATAATTCCTTTACTATACAAGTGAATAACATAAAGCCTAAATGAATTTTGTCAAAATTTGCTCATTTAAATTATGAGATACAACTATTTTGTTATAGAAATAAGAACAATTTTTGCTATTTTATTTTTATAAGTAGTACTGAAGAATGAGTAACAATTTCATATTATGACTGCTATCAGTTGTAATCTGTTTAATGCTTTTTTTTGTTTTACTACTATTTAGCTAAAGATAAATGACAAAGCCAGCTGATTTACAAACATTCACATATTGTTGTATAGCTATTTATAAGACATATTATTTTTCTAACTACTATTACTAAGAGGTTTTAAAAATATATTAAAGAAACTCTTCCAGTTAAAGCCTGCACCCTGGCCAATCCTAGCCTTAACTAGTAGAGAAATATACCAATAAACCCAAGTCTTTTCTACATCAAAACTATACTCAGGTCATTCTGACTTGCCACATTTGGACCTATAATGGCTAAACCTCATTTTAAAGTGAACTTGGAGGGCTTACCCGGGAATAGTTCTCCAAGCCCTCACTTTAAAATGAAGCTTGCCAATTGCTACAGACTCTAAGTAATAGTACAATATTTAATAAATTGAAAATGCATTATTTTAAATCACCATTCTATTTTTCATGTGCTACTAATTGTATCTATTATCTGATTTATTTTTACTTAGTATAAGTTTATTGTTTTTATTGTTTTATGTTGCCTTCATGTTCATAACGGGAAACACACATGTTATTAAAAACCAAAAAAAATAGGGGAGAATATAGCTCCTCCAGAACTTTGCACTAATATCTACACAAAAAATTTTTAAATCAAATCAAATTGGACTCCTTATGCCCCTTGAAGCACCCTTAGAACCCCAAGAATTATAGCCCCTGGGTTCTGTGAAAATGGATTTATGTGTTAATTTTAAATACACAGAAAAAACAAGTCTAAAACTTTAAAAATGTTTTTCCCTATCACCCCGTTAATAACAATCAAACCTTTTGGTGCAATTACATTTCTGGCAATCTTTCTAAATCCAGTAATGCCCCCCTGTGGCTGCCATCAGGAATGTTTTAGTTTATAAAGATCAAGCCTGAGCCTTTAGTGGCTAAGGTTTTTAGCTAAAAGATTATTTTTAAGATGGGTATGTATGTGATGAATTTGAGAGTAATTGTATTAATCATGATACCTTGCTTGTTTCAANCATTTGGACCTATAATGGCTAAACCTCATTTTAAAGTGAACTTGGAGGGCTTACCCGGGAATAGTTCTCCAAGCCCTCACTTTAAAATGAAGCTTGCCAATTGCTACAGACTCTAAGTAATAGTACAATATTTAATAAATTGAAAATGCATTATTTTAAATCACCATTCTATTTTTCATGTGCTACTAATTGTATCTATTATCTGATTTATTTTTACTTAGTATAAGTTTATTGTTTTTATTGTTTTATGTTGCCTTCATGTTCATAACGAGAAACACACATGTTATTAAAAACCAAAAAAAATAGGGGAGAATATAGCTCCTCCAGAACTTTGCACTAATATCTACACAAAAAATTTTTAAATCAAATCAAATTGGACTCCTTATGCCCCTTGAAGCACCCTTAGAACCCCAAGAATTATAGCCCCTGGGTTCTGTGAAAATGGATTTATGTGTTAATTTTAAATACACAGAAAAAACAAGTCTAAAACTTTAAAAATGTTTTTCCCTATCACCCCGTTAATAACAATCAAACCTTTTGGTGCAATTACATTTCTGGCAATCTTTCTAAATCCAGTAATGCCCCTGCTGTGGCTGCCATCAGGAATGTTTTAGTTTATAAAGATCAAGCCTGAGCCTTTAGTGGCTAAGGTTTTTAGCTAAAAGATTATTTTTAAGATGGGTATGTATGTGATGAATTTGAGAGTAATTGTATTAATCATGATACCTTGCTTGTTTCAATGTGTGCAGAGATTAATTAATAAGGCCATTAAAGGAGTGTTTTTGGTTGAAAAGAGAAGGGGGAGATATTGGGACACACAAGACAGATGATGGACTTTGGACCTGGTTAGCATAAGAGATGTGATAATCAGGATGTCTTGGCAAGAACAAACAGAACTTTGAGGATTAAATCAAGACTAGCTGAACATTAAGTCAAGAGTTACTGGAAAAGAAAATTACATCAATATTTCTGCCAGCAAGAGATGTAAAATGTATGTTTGTTTATGTGATGATTAACCCAATCATTAATAGTAAAAAAATTGCTAGCCTTCCTAGAATAGTATATAAGCATGTGTAGTGCACAATAAATTTGGATTCTGACCANCTACACAAAAAATTTTTAAATCAAATCAAATTGGACTCCTTATGCCCCTTGAAGCACCCTTAGAACCCCAAGAATTATAGCCCCTGGGTTCTGTGAAAATGGATTTATGTGTTAATTTTAAATACACAGAAAAAACAAGTCTAAAACTTTAAAAATGTTTTTCCCTATCACCCCGTTAATAACAATCAAACCTTTTGGTGCAATTACATTTCTGGCAATCTTTCTAAATCCAGTAATGCCCCTGCTGTGGCTGCCATCAGGAATGTTTTAGTTTATAAAGATCAAGCCTGAGCCTTTAGTGGCTAAGGTTTTTAGCTAAAAGATTATTTTTAAGATGGGTATGTATGTGATGAATTTGAGAGTAATTGTATTAATCATGATACCTTGCTTGTTTCAATGTGTGCAGAGATTAATTAATAAGGCCATTAAAGGAGTGTTTTTGGTTGAAAAGAGAAGGGGGAGATATTGGGACACACAAGACAGATGATGGACTTTGGACCTGGTTAGCATAAGAGATGTGATAATCAGGATGCCTTGGCAAGAACAAACAGAACTTTGAGGATTAAATCAAGACTAGCTGAACATTAAGTCAAGAGTTACTGGAAAAGAAAATTACATCAATATTTCTGCCAGCAAGAGATGTAAAATGTATGTTTGTTTATGTGATGATTAACCCAATCATTAATAGTAAAAAAATTGCTAGCCTTCCTAGAATAGTATATAAGCATGTGTAGTGCACAATAAATTTGGATTCTGACCAGCTGTCAGTCTCCCCATCTCTTTCTCCATCCTCGATAAGCAATTATTATGGGGGCAGTGGGAAAACAAAGCAAGAAGGTAATTCATGAAAGACTGGGAAATTGCAAGAGGCTGTGATGCTCTAAATGTGGTTTCTCAGGGAGGGAGCTGAGAAATGGTCATCTAATGCAGCTATGCTTGTCCATTAGTGATCAGTGTAGGCCACAAACTTTATTTTTCTAATTTGATTCTTGCCCATCTCCTAAAGTAGGCAACGTTCAGATTTTTTTGCTAGCTCTTACTTCATTTTAGTAGGATTGCAGGCCATAGTGTGATTTTGGGTGGAAGAAAGGATTAGCAGTTACCTGTCCCACCTGCTGCTCAGAGTTAGTCCAGTGCATGCAGGGAGGGAGGGTGTGGAGGAAGTGCTCTGAACAGTAGGCAGGGACTGGGTGTCCTCTGAGCTCAAGCACCAGCCCTGCCTTTTGACATCCACAGAAAAGTCAGTGCTGCATTATCTTCCCTATCTAGAAACCAAAGATTTTAGATACTCATGAAAAGTGTCATAGGATTACCTGTTATTAATGGAAATGCAAATCCAATTTAGCCTGTTATACACCCAGAAATAAAAGAATGGCAATTCTACAGTTTCAAGCTATGTTAATCAAGACATATTTCTTCTGTCATTGATTTCTCGGTCGTTGGAAGCAGGTGTGCTAACTAGTATTTCTTTTTGATACTTGGCTTTGGCCCTATCTTTCTGAGTAAGGTTCCTGTGCAGTTCATGACTCTGCTTAGGAAAAAAACCCTGGAGGCTGACTATTGACAGGCATACACACCCAGCACCTTCTAAACCAGTTTGAAAATGAATCATATGTGATAGTTTGATAGTCCTGTACTAGCATGAATAATTTCATTACACCTCTGACTTGGTAACATAAAAATATTTGTTGTATAATAATATTTTACTGTAATTCTTCAGAGGATGTTGGGAGGAAGAGTTTATTTGGATATGAGAAGCACTAGTGTTAGATCAAGGTTTCTGGCAATAAACTGTTGCAGAGTAACTGGTGTTCCCTTAAGTGAAGAAATTGGCTCTAGAACAGAGCTTGGGTTACAATTATAATATTAATTTACAGAATTAAAAGTTGTTAAGCCATCTTCTTTTTTTCTTTTTGTTTTCCCAGAAAGAGTTACTTACTCTTTCATCTTTACTGCATGTATCTTTCTCGTTCTTCTGCATGTTTTTTTCTAGGTCAGGCATTCCTGCATTTCTTTTGGTATCTTTCGTTGAGGACAGAAATTGAAGTCGCTTGGGGGCACTTATGGAGCCTGATGCCTCAGTTCTGGAAACAGAAAAGATTTAAAGTCCTGTCAGTACCCATAATTTATAACCAAAATGTATGAGGGGAATATTCCCTGCGCAAACACACAGAGAAGCTTCAGAATGCAAACCTGAAGAGAAATAGAAGTACAACATTCAAAGCAGCTGAACTGAGCCCTGTGGTCTTTGCGCTGACATTCTGTTTGTCTCATTTTGCTATAAATTTATTTATTCAGAACTATCTGATGCTCATAAAAGGTCTCTTCTCAGCATGGTTTATTTTGTCACTGTAATTTACTTTGAAATTTATTGTGGCATAATCTGTGTGCTTTGTATTACTGTTATATGTTAGCTGGAGGAAAGAGGGCACTTTTCTTTGAATGTACTTATGTTGACACAGGTAATAGTAATGTTGCAGTTTTCTATATTAGGATCTTATATCTCCTTCCCTTACCATTTTATATGAAAGCACCGCAGCCTTTAAATGTATTTTTCATGGCATAGCTCCATGGGTACAGTGAGGTGCTGTGCTAGAAGATGTAAAAAGGAGCTTGATGGAGATGTGCCTTTGCCCCCTGCAGCCCAGAATCTCACAGGGTACCAGTGCTTTGGGGCATAGGTCTGGGCTGGGGGGCCCTGTGAGCCTGCCTGTGAAGGCTGTGGGAGGAGTGGCAGGGCTGCTGTACCCTGGGTTTGAGCCACTCCCTAGAGCAGTCTTTGCAAATTGCATATACTTATCCAGAGAGACGGCTTAACCTGCCAGAAGTCACAAAAGTAATCTGTGACAGAGCAAATACTTCCACTTGTGTCTCTCTGGTATTGTGCTTATCCTGATTTTCACTTCTAAAGATGCCTCTTCACTCCTTTTTCTGTGCAGGAATAAGCTATCTGACAAGTATATTTCTTCTGATATACTAGTGACCACACCGAGCGATCGTCCTTCAGTTATGACAGTACCTAAGTACAGCTAAAGCAAAGGGAATTTTTTGTGTTCAGTCAGGTCTTGAAGGATTAGAGTTTTTTTTGGTTTTCTTTTAATTACTTTGCACTGAGTGTATGCAAAATATAAAAGACAGCATATGTTGACAATGTAGAAAATATTTTTTTTTTCTGTAATCTTTGCAATTATTACATTCAGGGCACTGGAATTATTTCTACAACAGCTTTTAAGAACAATTTAGATTAAACTCTGCAGTGTATGAAAGTGAGTTGAAGAGTTTTGTTTAGCAATAGGAGGAGATGGCTGTGGATTATTCCTCTCCTGAGGAATTAGCTTGGCTTTTGCAGCCTTGCAGCTTCAGCATGGCTCTGCCAATGTGTATGTGGTCACTGACACCTTGTGTTGATCCTGTCCTCTCCCTGTCCTGCACTGGCTGTCAGTGGGGCCATGTGGTGTGAAATAGGTTGTATAAGGCTGAGAGACGTCCCTGGGGCCCTGCACTGAGCCACACAGCAAACTCGTGTTGATCTGTCATCTGCTCACAATTTCAACCCAGGTGAGAGACGATTTCCCTCATGGAAAGGCCACGTTAACCCACTGCATTGCTCCACTCCCTCTCGTGTGCTGCACAGGGCTCATCACTTAGCCATGCACTCTATTCCTAAAACACAGGTTCAAAGCACCTCAAATAATGCATTTCCTGTAACTCTTGGAAGACTGTTGGCTTGCTCAATTGTTTATGGGCTGGCCTTAGCCCCCCAGCTGCATTCAAATACAGAGCAGCCATTTTGTCTTTAGAGCCCCTCGAACTGTATTCCCTTAAAGGAAAAATCCTGCTGGTATTCTTTTTGCTGGGACTTTTGTTCTTTCTTTCCTTATGTTTTCTTGTCAAACTGCAATATGGTGTCATGCTGATTAAAAGTCTATATTGGCTCAGTGTCTCTGGGAAGTGCTACTACTAACAGCCCTGCATATCTCTAAAAACAGTGTGATAAAGAGTTTGGAGGTGGTAGCCTGAACTGTGCTTTCCTCTGTTGCAGGGATGAACGGAGGCTTTGTCTCTGGTTCAAGTGCTGACAGCTTAGCATCACACCCAATCCTGTATTTGCTTAATAAAGGACAAGAAAACTGACACAGGAGAAAATCCTGCAGAAAGTCAAGATGACTTCAAAGTTGCTTACTAGAAAGCTGTGAGGTACATTGTCAAAGTTATTAGGCAAAGAAAAAAATAATCCTAGCTGTTTTTATTTACAGCTGGCTTAGCTGGAGGGCCAGGGTGAGCAGCTTAGCATGGTGGCTGCGAGTCACAGCAGGCTGGGGAGCCGGGTGGCCTTCCCCACAGCTCAAAGCAGCAACTCAAATCCATAACAAAAGGCACTGATCTCTCCGTCAGCAGATAGAAGAGAAGGACTAAAATAAGCCCATGTGCTTATACTTGAGTTTTCCTGACATGGTGGACTCGGGGGGCGGCTTGCAGTATATGATGCTGTTGGGGCAATACATTCAGTCCCTATCCATTCATCCGCATTCTCAGTGTTATCAGGAGGATAAGCTTAAAGTTCTCAGGAACCTATGCTTGAAGTTAAGAGGAATGTATGCGTTGTCAGGGACACACGTGTGAAGCGCGCACTGCCGCGGAGCCGCCCTGTCGCCGGCCGTGAGCTCCCTGCGGGCCGTGGTAGCGCCGGACCCGTCGGGGAGCGCTCACGCTCCGCTCTTGGGAGACCTTCCCAAGCCTCGGCCCCGAAGGAGCCCTTTCCTCCCGAACCGCCAATCGCGGCGGGACACTCGGACGGCGGCAAAACGGGCGGCCCCGTGGGTGCCGCCTAACCCACGAGTTTGGCGAAAGGAGCTCGCTCGGCTCCGCGGGACCCGCCGCCCCGCTCCCACCGGCCCCAGGCTCTCCCGCTGCCGCGCCGTCGGGGCAGCGGCAGGCGCGGGGCGCGCAGCCCGCCCGCCCGTACCTGCTCGTCGGGGAACTCCGGAGCGGCTGCCGGCCGGGCTCCGCGAGTCGCGGCGGCTCTGTCCAAGGTACCTCCGCCTGCTCCGCGGCCAGGTCCCCTCTGGGTGGGGGCGTGCGGAGGGCGGCTCAACTCCGCCGCCGCTGGCTCCTCCCCGCCCCGCACGGCCCGGCCCGGCCCTGCCCCACCGCCCCTCCCGCTGCGCGCAACAGGCGCTGCCGCCTGCGCCGCTG
>VXAX01003556.1:4201490-4275587 GCA_013399835.1 Leptocoma aspasia
CAGCCTCCCGGAGCTCTCCGTTGCTTCCTCCCGAGCCGGGGTGACGTGCGCCCGCCGGTGCTGCGGGCAGCGGTCCCGTGTCCTCTCCGCCCTGCGTCGCCGCTGCCTGAGCGGAGCCCGCTCGCCTGCGGAGGTCGGCGATTACGGGCTCTGCCGCTGTGCTGCCGCCGTCTAAGCCGAGAGCTGCTCGGGGCTGCTCGCCAACACGCGGCGCGGGTCCGCCCCCGACGGCGAAACTGGCCAGGACAGGGTGTAGGGGCGCTCGGGGAGACTTGGGCTAATCGGGAGCGGGGCTGGCAGGGCTGGGCTGAGCCCTGCCCCACCTCAGGGGGAGCGTGAGACCATGGAAACTTCATTGGAAATCAGAGAATAACGTGCGAGTGTGTTTCTAACAGTCAGACAAACACCAGGGAAATAATCCTCAAGTGCGGTTGTGTTACACTCTGGCCCGCATTTTGCTGGGCCAGTGCGGCAGCTGGAAGAGCTGCGGAGCAAGGGGCCTCTACCCGGTGCAGAGAAGTACTCCTTAGCACAAAGCAGCATATCTTTACTCGTGTAGCAGAAATGACATGTGGGCTGGTCCAAGGATGATTTCTGCAGAAGGCTGTGTGAAATAATCCCATCTCTCAGCCGAGCGGTTCCTGAGTGAATGTGGAGTTCGGGCAACTTCATTTGCTTGCGTAGCTGGGCTTCCACAGCTGAAAGGGAGATGATTTGTCTGTCAGTTGCTGTATCTTGCTCTGTTGTGAGAAAACATTCTAGATGGTCAGAAACACTTTAAGATGGATCCCTGCATGGAGTAGCATACAGATCCAATTGTCCTTACACAGAAGTGGAACCTTAGAGAATATTTAAAATAACAATACTCGTAGACATCCATATTGTCGTTGTTACCGTTGTTACTCATTTACCACTGTAAAACTGCAGAAATGCACCACTGACAGTCGGTGAAAAACTCTTGACCTGGGACTCTAAATAAGATATTATCCTAAATGCTTCAAAAGCTCATTTCAGGGTGTAGTGTCTGAAGGAATAGAAGAGTCTAACTGAGCTAAAAGCCAAGGCTGCTGCACTTTGTTGCACGGAGTCAAGATATTTGTCACCTGTGAGACTGATTTAGTTGGGAAAGAAATCAAACTAAACACTACAAAGTCCATCCTCCTCTGATTCCTCAAACAGACCCTGGGGTAGCTTCTTGAGAACATGTTTCTGCACAGGACTGTGAGCATGGGAGGAGCAGCTGCCCAGATGATGAGGAAATGGCTGAAGGACGCACCTGCTGTTTGGGATGGATATCACGTTTGCAGGAGGCGGTAATGGGTTGGGGGCAGATACGACTTTGGATCATTGCTGTGCTGCAGTCAGGAGTATTGGAATCTTGGCTCTCGTTTGATGAGGCACTTTATTTGATTAAAGTTTCCCTTTTAATCAGAGATATGGTCATTTCCCGTCTCTAAAATGGAATCTGGCTCTGGGGGTCATGTCTGGATAATAAAAGGACTGGTTCTCTTGTCTCATGGGAGTTGATATCGAATTTATTACCATCAAGAGAAAGCAGAATTATACTTGTAAAATGTTGCATAATAAATTTAGCCTCCTTAGTAAATCAAATCAGCGGATACCCTTATCTGCAAGAGATGCGTCATCGCTACGTGAGCTTCTTCGACTAGACAGAACTAATGGGGAGAAAATGTACCTTCAAGAGTGGTCAGAGTTGATGGACCCACAGTAAATTAAAGTTTAAAAAAAGTCTCCTGGTGTTTGGCTTAGACATTTATAATTATATTTGGGAAGGGACTTTAAGGTGAAATGATATGACTTTTAAAATTTTGTGCTTTTATCCCAAAGGCTAGAGATGTGACAATTATTTAGTTTGAGAGGAGGAATGAGGAGGAGGTGACGCACTTCATTTGTCCTCAGGTGCAGAACATGCGGATTTGGAAAACCACTGTTAATGTCAAGGAGGTAGAGAAGATTTTGGATCTGTGTAAAGAACAGAGATGACTGCACCAGGACTTCTACTACTTTCTTTGTTCTAGAGGCTGTAG
Organism: Leptocoma aspasia; assembly: GCA_013399835.1. Taxonomy (NCBI): domain Eukaryota; kingdom Metazoa; phylum Chordata; class Aves; order Passeriformes; family Nectariniidae; genus Leptocoma; species Leptocoma aspasia. The sequence goes on from VXAX01003556.1 coordinate 4,203,539, forward strand.
ATGAAAGAAAAGTAGCTCAGGATGACTGTTTGGCAATAAAAAGGAATTTATTATTGAAGGTAAAAGAGCCCATGGCCCAGGAAGAGAAATTACACTTAGGATCTTCAAGATTTCAGAAAAAATCCTAGAAAATATATAACATATATGAGCATACAAATCTTTATGTCTGATGATGGTATCAGTTTAAATTGAACGTAAGGGTAAAGTGGGGTTTAGTATGACGAGTTGATCACATTTCTAACACTCAGTTTAAAAAGGAAGACCTACCTACATTGGGAATTTTGGAAAAAGCAGAGAGGTTTCTCTCCAAACATCAAAATAAATATATAAGTAGTTAAACAGATAAAATTATTTGTGTACAGTCTGCTCTTGCTTGTCCTGCTAACTACTGAATTGATAGTCCTTGTGCTTTGAAATGACAGTTGTTTTTGATGCTGTATCAGGGCAATTTTACAGAGAGAGAGAGAGAGAGAGGAAGAGAACCAACAACTGCTGTGATGCACTCTGCTGTCAGGGATGGAACTGAGTTAATTGTGCATGCTTAGGAGCCTTTCTTTCACAGGAGAAAAAGTTTTGCTATGAGGCATCCAAACACAATGAGTCAGAGAGTTAAGAGTCCTCCAGGTCTGCAAAATATTAATACTCCTAATAGCTTGAGTACTTAATGTCTGCAGTAGAGAGCTTGCCCTCTTCAGGATATGGCAATATTTTTTAGAACTTAGGACTGAATGAATGATGTGTTTCTTTTTTGATTGAAAGACCTGCTAATCTGATTCTGCCAAATAGGAGAGGCTCACCTAGTTTGACAAGTATGCTACAATCTTTAGAAGTGTGGTAGAGGAAAATGGAAGAGATAGAAGGTAAGGTCCATTTTCAACAACTTAATTTCAAACGCATTTTTGTGCAGAAAATGGCAGCCAGTAAGTTGTTGTCGTGAATGTAATTATTGAGAAAGCAACGGATATTTTGCATTATCCATTAACATACTGTATGTTGGTAGTAGCTGAGGTTCCTGCTCTTCTGTTGGGCTCTAACACCTTTGTTGCCAGAGCAGATGGACACACAGTACAGACAGAAGCACATGAAGCACACAGAGGAGCTTTGGAGACCAGAGGAAAGAGGGTGTCCTGCCAGTGGCTGGTGGTGCCGTGAGGTGGCACTGGGCAGGGACATGCCAGGCAGGGAGTGGTACCCCTGGTCCTGCTTTGGGTTCTAGCTGGACAAGCCTCAGTGCCTCCAACCATTGGTACTTTTGTGATTTAGCAGGATTAGCCACCAGGCACAGCTTTCTGGGGAGACTGTGTGTCTTGTAACCATCAAAACTTCTTGTGTGATGCAGGTGTAATGTGGGATGGGGACTGTACATGAAAGTGTGCCCTTCTACTTCTCTACAAGTTTTGTTCAATAGGCAAAACTGCTTTTTATTAATGGTTGCCATACTTTGAGGAATGGTAAAATGATCAGGGTGGGTTTTAAAATTAATGTTACACCCATATTTCATGCTGCTTCAGTCTTTGGAAATAGTGCTTAGAGAGAAAGGAAAAATAGCTGAAGGTAGGGAAAACAAGAGAAAAAGCAATTCAAGGATTTGTGTCTAAGCTTATGTCAGTTCTAGCAATAGTTGATGTTCTTGATAGTTGTAATAGACAGTTCTTCACTTAGAGTTAAAAGAAAGCTAGTGTGTGTCTTCCAACTAAAAGTACAGGGTATTCTCTATGACAAAGTAATTTCTGAACATGTAAATAGCTCAGTGAATGGAATTTCTACTTTCCCTCTTGGAGAATACTTATCTGTCTGATAAAATTCAGGGCTTGAGTAGTGTCCTGATGTTCAGTCTGAAATTTCTTTTCCTGTTTTGTTCCTGCTAAGCCTATGTCTACCGTATGCATCTCCTCAAACCACTTCATTCTCTTCTTTATATCCTTCAAACATTTGCTGTGTTAGTCCCAGACTACACAAGGATGACAAGTGGTGTTGGTCTTTGAGATGCAAGAAGCAACTATAAAATCTGGCAAGGTGCTGTTCCTCCCAATGACTGCTTCTCTTCCTAGTGCTGGAACACCATTTTTGTCTTGTCATGTCTTTCTCTGCTCTTTTGTGGAAGCCTGTCAAAATGTTCTCCAACCAACCACAAAAGTGTATTTTTCCCCCAAAGTTATCCTGGTTTTCATCTTTTCAGCTGTAAAAATATAGAATCTATCCTTGCTCCAAGACTCCTCAAGTTCATTTCTGATCCAGTTTTGCAGGGAACAGGAGCTGAAAGGATGTTTGGATGCTCCCGATTCTTAACATCCTTCTCCACTAGCTACTCATCTCTGCTCACCTTCTGGGGCTTTGCTGAAGTCCAAATCAAATTTCTCATTGCTTAACAGCCTTTCAGAACTGTGATAGTAGGAAACACGTCTTCCACATGCTCACAAATAATTTCTGGGGCTTTAAAAGGGGTGTCAGATTGGCAATTTGGTTTGCTGACTGTTCAAATATGCATTTCCATCATGCTGAACATTCTCCTCGTGCTGACTACAGAAGAAAGATATATCAAAAAACCTGTCAGATATTTTGGATTGGTAATCTGCAAAAACATTCATTTGTCCAAAGCAGAACGAATTGAATATGAATGTTTTACTTAAATGAGGAGGCAAATATCTTGGCAAATAATTAAATATATGTTTGCAAGATATATTGTAAGTGACATATCCCAGTGACAGGATACAAGTCAGCTTGTATCTTCTAACTATTTAAGTAAAATTTCACTGTCAGGAAAAGCTCAGGCATCTGGCAATTTTGTAACGCCTTTCTACAAAATGACAAGGAGAAAATTCTAAGTATGAACTAGGCATTGGTGTCTGGAGACAAACAACATAAAGTTGTAGTGGATCCTATCTTCCTATGTGACCTAAGGAAATCAGAAAAAATAAACCTAGATGTACTCATGTACATCTAATGCATCTAAATATCTAAACCTTAGATATTTACTCATGTGCATGTATTGTATGTTAGGTTTGTCTGTGGCAGCGTTTGCCACCAGACTTGCCCATCTCTTCCCAGTGCACTGTTCAGTTCATAAGAAGTTATGTTTCTGTACCTTTCATCATCTGCCTTAACATTTTGATAGCTGTGGCACTTCAAAGCATTGGAAAGGGGTTGTAAGGAAGTAGAGAAAATGCTCTTTTTACAGCATAGATAAAGCCAGTGGAGATTGAAGCCACCTTGAAGGTCCTTCCAGGTGTGTGGTTTACACAGGTGTGTGGTATTCACACAGATTTAGGAAGGGAAATCAGGGCTGCATCATGCTTCCTACCTCAGGAAGTTACAAGACTATTCTTAGCCTGCTAGCCTGAGGCTGGTCTTGGGGTGGCATGAGCTCCTGTCACTGTGAAGCTGCTGTTGGAGTGAAGGCTTGGAACTGGTTCTCAGTGGAGGCAGAAGAGTGAGGTTAGTGATTTTGTGGTGCTTTTTGTCACTGGGAGTGTCTGCTGAAGCCTCTGTTTCCACTGCAGCTTCAGAGCAGTATGTAGTCCATATGTGGCCTTTGTCAGCTGGGGGGCTCTTTGCACAGTACAAAGGGCAGTAACTCCTGCTGGTGCTTTTAGATCTATCAAAGCAGCCTTTGGTATTTTTTAATAAAGTTGAATAATAATCTGTACTTAATAATACATTAGACTTTTTTTTTTCTTTTTGTTCATGAACCATCTGAAGGTACTTGTACAGTTGTCTCTTATATTGTTTGAAAATATTGTAAGTTGCTCTTAGCATGAAGGTTGTTCTCAGAGAAGTTGCTGCAAGAATGAGGTGCCTGACATTAGAAATCTGCACTGACTGACTGGCTCTCAGGGGTGGAGCACCTCCTGTTGCTTCCCTACTTGGGCTGGAAGCACATGGAATCAGTGTTAGTGTCTCAGCCTGAGCATGTCTATGCCCCCCAAACTGAGAAGAGTAGATCATAAGTAGAATAAGCTTCATAAGAAGTGGTGAGATTTGACAGCACGTGTAGTAAGTTTGTGTTTAGAAGTTGTACTGAAAGCTCTCTGGAAGATTTGAAAATCCAGGGAGATTAAATCCATTTGCTACTAACCAAGGCAGGACCAACTGGGTAGCAGAAGGAATACCTGGAAGAAACAGTTGAGAAAGCTCCTGCTCTGAGCCCTCTTGGTGGTGGGAAAATGCATGGGATTTGCTGTCAAAATGTGATGGGACTGGTGGTGTCCCAGTTATAAACCCAAAGAATGCTTGGTTATGTAGGTTAGATTCAGAAGCAGAATTTCAATTTTCTTAAGCAGTTTGGCACAGTGGATGTGTGGGAGTTGTTTTGTTTCTTTGGGTTGGGTTTTTTTTTGTCCCAGAAACACAAAATTATGGAGCAAGTTTTCTTTGACTTTCAGTTAGATGGTGGCACCTGCAGATGAACTTAATTATTTTTTAATGTATCCAATTGTTTTAGTTGTGAACATGGCAACAGAATGGAAAAGTACTTTGGTTCTGTGGGGTAGCCTATTTTTCCCCAAAGCTTTGCAAATTTTTATTGGTACTGTTGAGAACTTTGTTGTTTAACTAATACTATATGAGCATTATGTATTCTGTGCATTTAATGACCTAAACTGTATGTATGGAAAAGAAGGCTGCTCTGTGCAGGTTTCTGTACTATGTGCACATCCCTTGAGTAAAAGGGGAATGCAGGGAACATGCAGCAATGAGCTAAAGGATGTTGAACATACACTGGGAAGGAAACTGATTCTAATTTGAGACAAATGAGGTTGCATTTGAAGGGAACTCTTTACCTCCTGACAAGATTTTAGGAATTCAGTGGGCTCCAGTAATTTCCTAACAGTGAACTTTTGAAGAGATTTTCCATTTCCTTGATTGCTGCTATATTTAAAGAAGATGGCACTTGAGAATTGAGAGCAGGATGCAGTGACCTTGCCTTACCCGTAATGCCAGTGGAAACCACTATTCTTGGAGCCCTGTAATCCTGCTCTCACTGGGAGGCTGCCTTTGATTTCAAGGCAAAGGCTGGAGCTCCCATATGGGAGACTGCTGTCCTGCATCTCTCACCGTGCGTGCATTAACTGGAGAGCAGGCATCAGATTAACAACCCTAGTGCTGTCATAAATCAATCTGTGTATGCTTAAACAAGTTACATCAGCCTAATGGGAAAAGATGTGGTGAGACAATTAAAAGAATTAACCCAGAGCAGGGGGGTCGATAGCATGGAATAATCTGTTGCTGGAGTGTGACGACCAGGCGCCACGGTAGTTCTGGCAGGCAGTCCCTGCAGGAATTGAGCCCCAGTCTCTCTCATGGGAAGGCTGATGCATTTTCAGAGGATCTGGCAATGGAGCTCTGGGGTTTCCAAATGCTTGAAAGCTGATGAGGTTTAATTATTTTTATTATTAATTTTTATTGCTCTGAGGTGGAAAGCAGCTGTGTGTGAATGAGTTCACTAGTGCATGTGTAAATAAGCCAGCTCAGAGCCTTCCTGCCAGTGGAATCAGAGCATAAGCAATAGGGTGCAATCAATTTTAGTGATTTAATACTGTCTAGGTAAGCTTTTCTTCTTTCTTACTGACTCAAGAAGGTTGTCTTGTAATACTGTTCTTATGCTTTAGTGCGTTGCCTAAATTGAGCGGTGCAAATGGCTGCCAATGGAAACCAGAGAGTCAGACTTCTTATTAGATTTAGTCCAGTGGTCATTATGGTGAATTTAATTACGAAAAAGGCAGAGGAGAGTTGCTAAAAAAAGATATGGGTTTGTTTCCTTTACTCCCCACCTTGTGAAAAGTCAGATCCACAATGCAAATCTATCAGGTATACAGTCTTAGACTGTATATATACACACATTGCAAGCTCCTAGTCAAGTTCAAAGACACTGCACAGGGGTCTTTGAAAACGAGCCTCTATCTTCCCCAGCCAATATTCAGTACCTAAATTCAGTTCAGCCATGCCCTGTGTGGGTTAATGGAAGCCTCTGCTCCTCCATTTCCCTTGAGTCTGCTTGTTGTTTCTCTGGAAGATTTCCTTTCTAGGGGGCTACTTGTGCCTGGAAAACAGTCAATGTAATGTACCTGGGACCAACGTGATTCTCCTCCTTTCCTGCCAGTTGAATGCAAAGAAAGTCAAACTGTGTGCTAAAATTCAGGGAGTTGTGAGAATTTCTATCACACGAGTATGTTTCAGAGAAAGGCAGGGGAGTCAAGAAGAAATCAAGGGCTGGTGTAAAGCATTGTATTTGTGGACATGACCCTCTTTTTTTTTTTTTCTTTTTTTTTTTTTTTTTTTTTTTTCCCTTCTCCTTCTCTGTAGCTTTGTTATCATCTTCAGGCAGAGAAACCTGTGCTTGCAAATTGTTTTCTTTTCCACTTCTCCCCAGGCAGCACAGTGAAGTGTTACTGGGACCACAAGGGGCAGCATAAGGAGGTCACGGAGCTCTCTGGAGGTGGGGGAAACTCCATCTCAGAGCCTGTGATGTTGACAGTGTGAGTCCACCAGACCACCAAAGCCTGAAGACTGAGGCTAAATGCCGGTGGTGTCTCCAAGAAATTGTTATTGGCTGTCCAACCCTTTGCTTGCTAAGTGTGCCTCTTGGCTCGAGGCACATCAGGTGGTGCTGGGACTGACACTGCTGCTGCATTACAGCAAAGCCAGCAGTGAGCAGCTAATGGTGCAGTGTTCTCTGTTGCCAGAGGGCCGTGGCAATGGTTGTTTGAGGGAGCTGCTCCCCTGGCTCATGTGTGCATGACTCGATTTTTGTGTGTGTTGTGCTTAGATATGGTTTTGACGGACATGCTGAAGAGGGTCAGGAGCAAAGAAAGGCTCTTGCTGGCCCAGGAGACCAGCAGCATGGAAAGGCTATTGAGAGGTGCAAAAGGAATGCTGGCCCTAGTTGCTCTGCTTTCTGTGTGCTGTTTTGAACCATCCTGGCAGTGAGGTACTACGCCAGATAAACTTTATGGCCATTTTTCAATGTGCCAGTTGCATATATAATGGATCTCAGTTGGGAAAGCCCACCAGGACAGAGCAGGGGTAAGGGTTAGTGCAAACCTGGCTTTTACCCTCCCCTAGCAGCTATCCAGCTGCATCTTCTAGCACAATGCCTTTAGCAATCATCGAACTTTTGACCCCAGTCTCTGAAGTAATGCCAAGTATGTTTAGCACACATACAAATGAAGTGGAAATCATTATTGGCTTGCTCATGACCTGCTGAAAAATGGTTCCCCTCCGGGGGCTCTGTTTGCATTTCCCTCAGTCTCTCTGAGCACTCAATCTTTCAGCAGTTTCATGTGTTATAAACTGAGCATCACTGTGTTTTTGATTGGATCGACCTGCCACTGCCTGTTTCCTCCAAACCTTTCCCTGCCCTACGTTTTCTGAGGCAGCAGTAACAGGGTTCACACCCAAGCCCCCCCCCAGAACACACACTGTGTTTATATCATACGTCCAGGTGTGACTCAGGACCACATCTAGCTCATGTCATGCTGGGAGCTGGTCTCAGCCTGTCCTCTCTGTCCTTCAACTACCAAGTCCCAGGAAAAGGAAATGCAGATTTGTAGGCTGTCAGGAGGCTCTGCTGATCCAGATGACTGGCAGCCCAAATGGCAAGGTTTCTTCCAACCCTGAATTTTATTTCTCTGCTTTCCCTCTGCATGCATATATTCGTTTTGTCTGGGCTGCCATGAGGGTTGACAAAGCTCATCTCTTCTTTAAATGTCCATCACTGGAGCCCCTTCTCTTCAAAAGAAAGAAACTTCCAAAAACTCAGAAACCTCTGAATTATTTATCTGAAACACAGGAATAAAATATATTATTTTTATCTTTATTTCTTTCCTAAGCAAAGCTACACATAAAGTTCGAGATAAGGTCAAAGCTCATTGAGATAATTGCTACTTTTTCTATGTAGATACAGAGTGATTCCAACAACTGGGTTGTTCCTTGCGAGAGAGTCCCTCCTTTTGCATTTGCATGTAAATGACTACAGAACAGAACGAAGGAAATCCCAGTATTCACCTTGTCACCTTATCCTGCATTACAGTTGAAATATCCTGAATATTTGATCCTTCCATTTTGCAATTTTGGATGCCTGCTTTTTTTTTTTTCTTTTTCCTGTTGTACTGTTTTGGTAAATGGCATTTTCTTCTCCCAAATGTGTTCTTTTTGATGTGCTGGGGATAATGCTAGAATAAGTAAGAGAAGGCTTCACTGAAAAGGAATAAAAAAGAAGTTAATTTTTTGTTTGTTTCTAAGTTCTTTTCTGTCAGTATACCAGTATACCAGAGAAGATAAGAACTGTTCCTGGCAGAGCATCATGTGTCTGCATGGTGTTAGTATGATTGATTGACAGCTGGCCCTGTGACAGCAAAGCCCTTTCCTTCAAAGAGATGACAGGACTGCAGCTTGCTGAGGGGATGTGGCAGACCAGGGGGAGCAGGGCCATGGCTCTTCCGTCCCTGCTCTGCTGTTCGCTGCAGTCCTCTTGGAAATCCTGCCATTGTGCCGAGGGGCAGCCTGGAGCCGGGCAGCCTGTGCTGTGCGTGTCCCCAGTGCTGCTCCCTCGGCCTGCTGCTCACTCTGCATGCAGCGCAGAGTGAGGGCTGCTCTGGAACAGCACATTTACTGCCTGTTCTCAGCATCCCCTGAACCTTGCCTTTTTCCATGTCACAGCTCCTCTGCAGCCGTGACAGACAGGTGGTGGTGCAGCCGGAGCGGTGCCGGTCCCAGGGTGTCACCCCGGGACTGAGGGGACGGTGCAGACCTGGAATCTGGTGCGGGAGAGAATCGAGCTCCTGCTCCGCTGAACCACGTGGAGGAAAGCCGGGGCTCTCGGGCTCTCCTTGGTGTCAGTGGGCAGGTGTGCATGTGCGGGTTTATTTTCCCGAGACTACAGCCATGTGAGAGATGGTTTCCACGTGCACCCACTTGCACTGGGCAGCTTTCCCTTGCGCTCGGGCAGGGCTCCTGTCTGTGCACCAGCTCCTGAGAGGACTTTGTCCAAAGTAAAACCTGGCAAGCTGCTGCCAGGGCCACCGATAGAAGTGCATCCCTGGAGTTATACAGAAACACTGTAGGAGAGGCAAGGTGGCAGTGTGGCTTTCAGAATTGCTGGAAACCAGCTGAGGATTCAGCCACACCCCCAGTTTCTCTAGTGTGACCTTTATCATTGGAGATGATGTGAATAAGTGGTAAGGGTCATGGGAATCCATTCCTTTGAGATTCTGCTCCACATGAGAGCATTGCACATACTGTGCACACTAACGGCTGTGGGGTCCCTCTGAATGCTGTGGTTTCAGTGGACTTTAAAAAAGCCAGAGCAGATATGCTCGGCTTTTGGGTCGGTTGCAAAAGGTGAAGAGATAGGAGAGAAGTAAAGTATTTAACGCGAATTAATTACTGACTACATCGCTCAAATTCCAGGGAGTTTATGCGAGTGGTAGCCTGAATTTCAGATTTACGCTGCGTGAAGTGCCCCGGACCCTTTCGTGCTCGGCTCTGGCAGGCAGCAGTTAAGGACACTGGGAGCAGATTTGTGGCCATTTAATGCCATCTTCTGGTTATAAATGTAACAGCAGAGATGCTCTTAAAGGGTTTATTGCTGTCTTAGATAAACTAGGGTAACAAATATCTAACTTCTTTGGTGGCTTTCTTGGATAATTTTATTTTAACACATTTTTCTACCGAGTAACATGAAAGTTTTCCCTTGGATTACTGTTTATATTAGTAAAAAATACAATGAAGATAAGAACAAAAATATTATATTGTGATCTGCTGCTTACCTTAGAGAGTGAAGGTTCTGGAAAAGGGTTTGCCAGCCTCACTTCACAAAATCTACCACAGCGATTTCTGTGTATCAGTAGCAAAGGTCCGATTTTCAGTAGCTAGCAACTGTTTGTCCTCTGGACATATTATTTAATGATATATTGCTACTGGAGCTCTTTTTGTATTTAAATGGCCTTTCTACTCAGCACAAGGGGACTCCTTCCTTACAAAAAAAAATTCCAAAAGCATAACAAACAAACCACAAAGAAACCCCAACCAAACCAAAAAACACCCCACACTCCAACCCCCCCCCAAAAAACCCCAAAACCAAAAACAAAACCCAAAAAAACCCCAAAACCAAAACCCAACAAAAAATCCACAAACCCCCCCCCAAAAAACCCCAAAACAAAACAAAGAAACCCCAAACCTGAGTTACCTTGCAGGAATGTGGTAAATAAAGGATTTTTGTGAGCTTGTCTTACTATGCATTAGTCCTGTGTATAAACTTTTCACTGGCTCCAGCTAAAGACAGTAAAGATTCTGACTAGAATCCAATGGATATGACGGGGTTAGAAGAAATGACCTGTTTAAGATGAAAGCTGCTCCTCTGTGGTCACATTTGGGTGATGGGGGGAACATCTCCGTGCTGAGACTCTGCAGGCTGTTTGCTCGTGGCTCTTTCCCCAGTAGGGGGTGCAAAGGTAGCGTGTGTTTTGGGGGGAAAAAAGCCCTTTTCTTCTTCAGCTCAGCCCTACATCTCTTTATCTAGTGCCTAGCCTTTAGGGAAGTTTTTAACCACAAAGGAGAAAGAGAACACAGAAGATGCAGAGTGTCAGCAGATGGAGGAGCATTATTTGATAGAATCTAATTTCACTTTGCCCATACACCAGTTGCTACAGGAGATGCAGCCTGGCAGGGAATGGGGTTCCCTCTATTTACTGTAGCTCTATTTTCTAGACTTTTTTATTGTTATTGACAAGACAGCATTTCTGTGTGTATTTTTTTTGTGGAAAAAAGATTTATTTTATGTTTGAGCTATGGAGCGACTTCTGCCTTTTCATTCCTTTCACAAAGATCTGATGCCACCTTTTGCATGTAAAAACCACATTTTTCTGAAGTGAGAAGGAACTTAGTTATTGGGGCATACCAAAAGATTAATTCCACCTTCAGGATGACATAGTGCACTTATTTAATGTTTCCTCTTGTTTCTTAGAGAGTTTGGTATATAAACTTCATTCTCTGTCTCTTACCACTATAAACCCTGATTTGCTGTTTAGCAAGTGTTGTTCTTGGCTGGTGTATGCTGACACTGAATTCTGCACACAAACATCAGCTGTTTGATTTGATATCTCTGAGACTCTGATGGCAGTTTTATGTGTTTAGAAAATTTGTTAATAAATGTCATATATTATCACTAGATTATGTATAGGGTAATGGTATGTATGTAGTGCTAGAACTATTTAAAAGAATTAAGAAGTACAAGGCAGTGTTTTTGACATAAAAAGCAAAACATTCCTTGACAAATGTTGGTATCTTTATGCTTGATATGAACATTTAGCAACTTTTTCTTCACTTAGGAGCTACCTTAAAGTTATTGGCTTCCACAGGCGTTTTGCAGGAGGAAGTCCTAGTTTTGTACTCTCTAAACACTTCATGAGGATCCTGATAAAAGCTTCCTCTCTCCAAGGATGTGTGCACTGTGGTTTATGATCAGTGGGTCAAATATTAATTCACTTGTGAAACTCTTTTGTTTTTTCTTATTTCTTTCTATTGTACCTCCAGTAATGCATTAAGCTTATGTCAGTGAAGATGGGTTACGATGCAGGAGATTAATATTGTTCAAATGATTGGTTTGGTGAACAGCAAACAAAAACATAAATTTTAAAAATACACGAAACAAATTTCTTCCTGGCAGAGTTCTTTTCCATTAAGGGTAGTCTCCTCAGATGCCTGGGTATCGCCATCAGCTATCTTTATTTGTTCCCAGTTTGTCAAATCCAGATTTCAGAGTAAAATCCGCAGCATTTATGCAAGAGCACAAAGCAAATGGCAGCTGCTGTCTGGGCTGCTTAGAGCCGATTAAGCTGCAGTGAGGTGTGTGCTGCCAGTGGCCATCGGCCTGAGGAGACCGGATAATAAACGTTCCTCTGACTTGTCACAGGCAGCTCTATCCTGGAAGCCTGAAATAAATCACAAGCTGAGCCGTGGCCAGGCTCCTTAGACAAGGTGCCGAATGCAGGAGCCAGCCAGGCTTTTAGAGGTTTGCACTATTTTGTAACTACAGCCTGAATGCACCTCTGTGTCTTCAGCTTCTTCCAAGGAATATTTTCTGTATTTTCAGGCACCCCTTTTGTTCTGTCTTACTTATCCAGCCTCCCTTTTCATACAGTCTGAATGGGTGCTGAAGGAGGACACCCTGGTTTCTGCAGGAAACCATTTAGTCCACTTCTAATTAAAAATCCAACAGAAACAGCCCATGTTTCTACTAAAGCTTCAGCAAAGACTGAAGGAAATGGAAGCTATCCCCTGTTGAGAGAACATCAAAGCCATTTCTGAAACTGAAGATATAATTATGACAGGGTCCTGTGGCTTTCCCTTCCCATTGCTCGGCTTTCTGCCACTTTGTGCCGTCGGTCTGGGACTGACAATCTACGTTCAGCAGCTTTCTTCTGAGTAATATTTTTTGAGAGGAGGCACAACAATGAATGACCTTCCATTTCCCAGCTGTGAATCCAAGTATCTAGTCAGCGAATACTTGATGAGCTGTGTTTGGAGATGACCTTGTGGCATGCCTTTGGGCTGGCAGCGGTGAAAGGAGAGAGGCGATTTCCACACTTGACCCGGCAGAGGGCAGGAGTTGGCTCCTGGGATTCATGCCAGATCCAAGCGCATGTGGAAAGCACAACTTACTGCTTATGCTTCGCTGTAATTTCTGCCACTGATAAGACACACTAGGGTGTGTGTTTGGGGGATTATCACACTTTTTAGGTGATTGAAGTCCGGGGACAAGCCGAGATATGTGATAATTACTCAGAAATCCACTGCCAGGTGGATCTTGCAGTTTAAGGAGATCATGCCATTTCCTTCCAAAGTTTTGGATGCTGCAGCAAAAGTCAGGTGCTGCCATTGCTCTGGGGAGGTGGGGTACCCAGAAAAGTGGAAAGCCCTGCTCAGAGCATGGCTTCAACTGTCCAGGAGTGAAGGTGGCTTTCATAAAGAGCTGGGCTGGCCACATCATGCTGCATCTGCTCCTCCTGCTTCTCAGATCTGCAGCAGCTGTCAGGCAGAGCTAACATGATTATCCCCAGGATGAGATTACCCAAACATGACTTCTTCTTTTCTTGCTGTGACAGGTGATGGGAACTGACTCTTCACCTTTGGAGTCACACTGATGGAATAGGGTTTCCTTCAGGAAACTAAAGATGGGAACCCTAATTGTGTTATGTGTCTTTCCCATCTCATTTTCCTATATCTATATCTTGGATCACTAGCCCTCTGCTCTGAGCAGAGTTGTGAGTGCAGATCCTGAGAAATTCACCAGAGATCTGTGCTTGTGAGCCCCAGCTCCTGGCTCTGTGGGGGCACCTGCAGGTGGAGATGTTTGTTGGGACAGGCACCAGTCCTCTTGAAGGAGTTTTTTGGTTTTGTTGTCTCTAATTTTGAAGCAGTGTTTGTACCAAGTGTTGGTAAGGATATATTAGTGTCAAAATAGCAGGCTTAGACAATGCTCATTTTTAAAATGAATGTGACGTCAATTTATTGGTTATATTTAGAACAGCAGTGGCAATGCCTACAAGAGAGCCTGTGAAGAAGTTATGGGTTATATAGAATACCTAGACTTGGTTCTGTGTTGTCTGCAGGGCTGCAGTGTAGTGGGTAAATAAGCTTGAAGTCTGGTGGGTAAGGCTGATTTGCAGCCTGCAAGGTCATGTGCAAGGAATTAGGAGAAGTAAATCTAATTATTACTCTTGCAAAGACTGTTTGCTGTCCCTGGATTCACTTTTTCCATCATATGCTGAAGCAACATGAATTGTCTGACATATTGGGAGGTCAGTATGATTTTTACACAGATTTGATTTTTGATGTGGCATGCTTAATTACTATAAAAAGGTTTGGAAGACTTTGAAAAGGAAAATAGTATTATACAGATATATTTGATAACAGATCTCAGTGTTTTGTCAAAGATCAATATTATGTTCTCTAAGGGAACAAAGAGACTTCCACCATACAGTGACACAGAATACTACACCTGCTCAATAAATCAGGCAATCTGTGATTAGAGCCAGTCTCTGTACATTGCAACAGGCCCTTGAAACTATCTTTCAGTCACCAATGGTCCTTTTGCCTCAGTGCTTAATGATAGTCACACAGAATTATCTGTGGCAACTTTTGAGGTTCCCTGTAATTCACACAGAATCCTTTAAAAACCATGTGAATCATAAAGTCAACTAAGTTGGAAACGATCTTTGAGATCATTAAGTCTAAACCCTTGAGAGCACAGGGGGAATAAGCCACCCAGCTGGGCCTCTCATAACTGGTCACATTCCCCACCAGCCCCTTTCCTTGGGGAGAAAGAGGAATTTGTATTTTCTGCTTCAGAGGGTGAAATTAATTTTGTAAAGTGCAGGCTGTCCAGGCTTGCCTGAGGTCTGCTCACAGGGAGCAGGCTGTGCCTCTGGTCAGCTGGCCTGTAGAAAAGCTCAGCTGTGGGAAACAATCTGATGGTAATGAATGAGCCACAAATCTGCCTGTGTAACTGCTGTGGCCACATCATCTCATTTTCAGTGTCTGTCAGCATAAGTTTTGCCCCAATTTCTTGTCTGTTTCCCTTTCACACAGTCATTCCACAAATGACTATGGAAAAGCTAGATTAAAAAAGTCACATAAGCTGCTTTAGCAGCCATTAGTTTAAATACACTCAGCAGTGTAAACATTCATGTGCCAAATCAATTCAGTAAATGGAGATGGGTCACTGTATTAAATGGGCTGACGTGTACTCGGGACACCAGGTCCCCTCAGCAAGAGATGCAGGGACTGTTCTCTTTCCAACACTTTACTCTTACTAGAAACAGTTCATTGGAGAAATTATTTTGTCATTACTTGGAAGTAATGACAGAGACCTGGGTAGAGAGGTTCCTAAGAGGTTTAATATATCCCCAGGACTGGGAGGACGGTGCTTGCTGGCAAATGGAGGTACTCTTGTGTTGGGAACAGCCAGGTGGGTACAATTCCCTCTCTTTGGCTCCCATCCCTACATGCACGTGCTTCTGGAGGGAGAGGCAGCCTGGAAAACTAACAGCAATACAAACTTCCAATACCTTTCCCTTCCCTGGATGCCATGGTAGGAGAAAAGGGCTTTTCTCGTGGTGCACTTGGCCAATGCTGCTTGACAGTTCCACTAAAGAAACAATGATGGTCTCAAACAGCGGCATGGGCATTGGATGCCCTGCAGTTGTTGAGATAAATGTGTGCCTCTGCTGTGCCTTATAGACCCTAGTCCCAAATCCTTTCACCAAGTGTGGTATCCCTGTCCTGGTGGGCTGTGGGGAAGGGCTTGCTAACACCTTTGGCAGGTTACATCTGAGTATGTAGCCTTGAGTGCTTTGTGCACGTGCTGGGTGAACAGAGGCTGTGGGCTTTATATTTCTCTTTCTGTAACAAGAGAGAAATAATATGGTAGGAATGTTGACTTTTCAGAAAAGCAGAACCAAGAGATGCCCAGTGATTTTTGTTTTCCTGGCTGTGAGATTGTCACAGGTTGAGCAAATCAAATGGCCACACATCCCTTTGCCTCTGCTGTGTATCTCCTGCCTGAAGAGGCTGTGAGCCCTCAGCAGAACCTGGCAGCCTCTTGTAGAAGTTAAACAAGTCACTCACATATTTGTACATAAGTATTTATTTATATATGAGGAGTACTTAATACTTCTCAACTCACAGACCTGTTGTTTCATGACAAATAAAATCAATTTGATATGAGTTTGATTTCAATGCTGTCTTGAGGGGAGGGTGAGGGAAAATCTAATGTGAAATTGATTCATCCCTATCCATTCCATGGTAAAAAAAAAAACAAACAAACAAAAAAAACCCAAACAACAAGAAAAAACCACCACCAATAAGAAAAACCAAAACCAAACAACCAGAACAAAACAAAAACAAAACCAACCAACCAACAACAACAACAACAAACCCAAACAAAAAAAACCCCAAGCAAACAAAAAAAAAATGGAAGTGCAGTGCTCTTGTCGGGGGACTTGCAGCACTGGTGATAACAGGAAGTGCCTGGGCACTGGCTAAGCCTAAAATCTTAGTGCAGTATTAAAGAAATATTCTTCTTATTACACTTCCAGTTTTGAAGTATTTTTTTCTGACAGGAAAAGAACTAACTAAGGAAAAAAAGGAAAAAAAGGACTGACTGAGGTTTCCTTGGGGCCCACTGAGGCTGCTGCAGTGATGGGAAATATCATTAGACAACCTCAGGTGTGCACCAGCTGTGAATCTTTTCTGGCTGCGGGCATAGGATGGGGTGACTTGGCATAGGGCCACTTATTTTCCCCCTCTGGTGGAAGTTTGCCATTTCAGTGTACTCTGATGATGGTAACACAGGACTGAATAAAGAGAAGATATGAAGAGAAGATATGCTGACTCTTCACTATTACAGGCCATGGCTCCACTAGCATAGTAACATTAATCTCTTTCTTCCAATTTCTAAGATTGGGCTTTCTCATGTTATGATGAGGTCTTGGTTTTTGTTCTTAAGAATGAAGAGGAGAGGCAAAAGCTTTACAGCCTCCTTCATCTGGAGTGACTTGTTATTTCATACTGTACCTGTGTGCCACAGTACCATTGCAGAGCCTAAGAAGACTTAACTAACTATGGATTTCAGAAGGAAATGATAGCTTAGATATTTGCTCATCTTGCTAATCACTTTAAAAGTACCAGTGAGCAAGTTTTGAAAATTCTGCAGAATGAAAGTAATCAGAGACATTTTATTCCAAAGGGCCAAGTTTATGAAAGCCAGGTAACTTCTTGTGTAACCTACTTGGGATCTTTGTCCATCACCTACTGTAGGGTTTTGGTCCAGAGTGAAAGAGATTGCTGAAGTCAAGAGTTGAATAGGTTTGCAAATACAATATAGCAAAACTGAATAAATGTGCCCTCTAAATATGTGATTGTACCACTATGTCCTTGTCTTTCACCTTTGTATCCCCCCTGCTCTCTATGGTGCTGCTGCTCCTCTCATGTCTCAGTGAGACTGAGTGCCCTGGACCTGCTGTGGTCCATGAGGTGCTCAGTCTAACCTCAGGAAGATCAAAATAAATACCTGGAGTTTATATTTCCTCCAGATATGACCTATACTGGTTGCTGTCTTATTGCTCCTTGGTTTTGTAGCCAGGTGTAGTTGAAAATGTTTTGTTTACTCTTCTATTATACAACATTTCCAGAAAATAAAAGAAATTTGATGCTTCTTAAAGAAAAACATTCAGGGAGCAGCATGAAGGTACCGTGGGCTCTGGAGTTCCTGCCTACAGCCAGTTTGATTCTGCTTTTGATGTAGAACCCCAATTCCGTTTCATCAATGTGTTTGTTTATTTTGCTGAGATTTCATAGCTTTTAAACAGAAGCTCACCACATGTTTTGGTAGTGGCTGTGACAGTACACACGAACATTTCCTAATTCATTATTTCTCCTTTGACCAGCTCTGCCTATCCTCTCCTAATCTGTGTTTAACAGATGAGTGTGTCTCAATAATGAACATTTGAGAATGTTGCAATCTGTGTATGTGGCAGTCCTCCAAGTGAAGGAGGAAAACTGTGGGAAGAGTTCCTGGGTACTCATTTTACTGCTCAGCATTAGGCATCTGTTTGATTATTCCTAACAAGCTGAAGCAAAATGGACAGGCAGACACAATCAGATATATTTTAATTTGTATCTCTATGTCGTTTCCCATGCCAGAGTAGGGTTTGGCAGTCATTCTGTCTCTGGAGTATGAAAAAATTCCAGGCTTGCTGGGAGTGGGCTTCCCTTGTCTCCATGTGGTGTTTGAAAAGGGCAAAAGTAAGAAAGGGAGAAACTAGCAGCCTTATTAAATCTAGTATTAAGTTTTGAGATGAACCTGTAACCTTGCAGCCTTATTAAATCTAGTGTTAAGTTTTGAGATGAACCTGTAACCTGTAACAACTAACGGTGTATGGTTGTTTACTTCAGGATGATTTGGTTATTGGGATTCATTGGCTGTTATGCTCCTTAGGCAAACTGGCTAAAACAGCTGGAAAAACAGCTGGTCAGAACAAGTGTTCTTGCAGAGGCAGAAACAGAGCACACAGGCTAACAAGTAAGTATGTAACCTATCAATGTCCCAGGTAAATGCATGGAGTGATCTGGCCCTGGCAGCTGTAAAGCTGGAGCTGGCACCCACTCCCTGGGACCCCTCAGGGGTATCCCTCTCTGGGTGTAGGAGACCTCCTGAAACCCCTGCTTTGGTGCTGAGCACTTCTTTCTTCCTGAAGAAATTGCCAGGCAAAAGGCAGGGTTCTCTGCAGTTGTTTTACTGAAGTCATTCCTGTTCTAGGTTTTGAGCCTGTTTGAGCTCTTCTCACTACTGACTTAACCATGGTGGTTCTCCCCTAAGTAGGGGTGTGTCAGTTTTCCTTGTGAAGGTCTCATGATGCCTACAAAGGGTTGTCCTGGAAAAACTAGTGGGAGTTTGATTCACAGAAATGCCTCCATGTTCAGTGTTAATGATTTGTAAATATAGCCAGGAATAAGGAGTTGCAGGAGCAGCCCCATTTTCTTCTTGTGCTTTTTGGGATGGATGTTTGTAAGGGTGTTTGTAAGACCAATCTACTCATGTGTGGCAGACTAAGGGCTCACAAGCCCCACATTTTCAAAAAGCTGATGATAATTCACCACTATTGCAGTCATCTGTTAATATGCACTGAACAGCTGACTACATATTTTTTTAAAGTGTGGGAATATTTCTACCTATTTCTAGCCTTCTTTGGGTAATGGTTTGCTTTTGGTTTTGCTTTTTTTTTCCTGACTGTTCCTGCATGGTTAACTGGAGTCAACTTGAGGTTAAAGCTAATTTAAACTGGATGCTATATTTAGCATTTATGGTGCTAAAAGGATTATAGGAAAATAGATACTACATAAGTGGCCATAATCTTCTCACTGCTTGTGTTACTTGAGTGGCAGAGAATGGGGTGCCAATCTGAGATTAAAAATCTAATTTTAGGGAGTTAACAAGAGTCACATTGAAGCAAAAAGGTACAGAGGGATTAAATTTTGTGGACTTAATTTTTTTAATTGGGCCCCTGACCTGCTTAAAACCTTGCAATCGTATCTTTAACCAAAGCCTATGATTCTAAATTATGTACTATTTCCATACACCAATTTAATAAAATCAAACTAGACACTTCAGTTTTACCCTTGATGGAACAGCCAGGATGCATTTTCAGAGGTCAGTTTTTTCCACTGCCTGAAGCTTGGCAAGCCAGCTCTGTGCCATAATTTTTGATTGCTGGAGGCAGCAGTTGGCCAGCTCCTCATCTGTATTCCTTCCTGCATGACAGTGACAAGAAAACCCAGCCTGGGATGTGAGGAACCAGTGCAGATGGCAGCTCTGCAGCTCCAGTACTGCCCCTTGGTCACAGTACAGCCACCTCACCTGAAAAGACCTTCCAGTTAATTTCTTTTCCATCACCTGGAGAGAAAAGAAAGAAGAAACAGACTAGTGACAAGTAATGTTGTTTGTAACCATGGCCTTACGGCTCTGGCAGGAGGGTGGGCTAATTCTGAAAACAGACACAAAAAATTTTAAACCATGGAATGGTTTAAAATGGATCCCATCATGCGTTATAGGTGAACCAGCTTCTCTGAGTTAAATTGTCAGTGCAACTGAGGAAGGACTGGCTGCTAGCAGCGAGGCACTGCAGGAGCCTGGTGACTTGGTTAGATACAATGCACAGCACTGCCTTACTGGGGGTTATTCCATGTTCTTCCAGTCATATTTAATGGCCACCAGCAGGAGGGACGGGTCTTGCATTCTGACTGCAGCCGAAACTGAAGCAAAATCAGCATCCAGAGAATGTCTGAACTGGGCTCCCTTTTATTCCTGCTTGTCTGTAGGCTTTTAAATAACAATTAAACCCTCTTAATGGGATTTGTGTACCATATGGCACCTTTCTCACAGGATGACACTTTCTTGTTGCTATCTTGCCATTTGTCCATATCTACAAATACTTTTCAGCCAGAAAAACAACAGGCACCATTTAGAGACATCCAAGGAGAGAACACCATCCCTTTGGATAATTATTTGTAAATCTTTGTCTGAGGCATTGTGTTCTCTTGTGGTAAATCAATGGAGTAGATTTCAGTGGTGTCCTGGTTTAACCCCCAGCTGGCAACTAAGCCCCACGCAGCTGCCCACTCACTCCCCCTGCAGTGGGATGGGGAGGAATTGGAAGAGTAAAAGTGAGGAAATTTGTGGGTGGAGATAAAGACAGTATAACAGGTAAAACAAAACCCACGCCCATAAGCAGAGCAAAACAAGGAATTCATTCAGCACATTCCATGGGCAGGCAGGTGTTCATCCATCCCCAAGAAAGCTGAGCTTCCTCACATGTAACAGTTACTTGGGAAGAAAAATGCCATTGCTTTGAATGTCCCCCTCTTCCTTGTTCTCCCAGCTTTATATACTGAGCATGATGTAATATGGGCTGGAATATCCCTTAGGTCAGCTGGGGCCAGCTGTCCAGGCTGTGTCCTCTCCCAGCTCCATGTGCACCCCCAGCCTCCTCACTGGTGGGGTGGGGTGAGGAGTAGAAAAGGCCTTGGCTCTGTGTAAATGCTGATCAGCCATAAGGAAAACATCCCTGTATTATAAACAGGGAATCCAAAACATTGCTGTATACAGCTGCTTTGAAGAAAATTAATTCTAACCCAACCAAACCCAGAACAAGTGGCAAGCTCAGGCCTCTGAAATATTATAGCAAAAAGAAGTTAATAAATGCTCAATGTAAGCAAGGACTGTTGGGTGATAGGATTCTGAGATGCCTCTAGTTCTGATTTCCTTAGTTTTGTTTGTAATACTCTCATTTTTGCTGGTAATGAATTCTGATAAAGACTAACTGCAAAAGAACGCCAATTTTATAATTTGGTCCATGTAATAAAATACACTAAGGTATTGCTTGTCTTAAGGATGCTTGCAATGCTTGCTTCTCTTTTAATTTCTTCCTAATCCTATTTCAAAGGACTGAGGTTCAGCCACAGTAGTTACACAGCTGTTTGGTGGTAGATGGAGTCTTTAATTATGGGCAATGCCGTGGGATTAATGCTTCTAATTTCAGCTGCTGAGTGGGGTTTCACTGAGTCAAGAACTATGTTTTTTTCACTGATTCTTCAGGTTGAAACTCATTGCTGTGCTTCATGTGTTGTATTTATAGGTATGGCTGCTATACATTTTGATTTCAAACACCATCTTTAGGCCATTGTGTCAGAGGTGCTGATACACCTGCTCCCCCCACCTGCCTATCCCACAGCAGGTGTATCTGTCTGTCTGCAATGCCATCCAGTGCACAGTTTCCCCTGGAGGATTCTGCCTCTGAATAAGCACCTGGTGCCTTCTAAACTTTTAGACCAGTGAAGTTGGCTAGTGTGACCCCCTTCAGCACATTGGGATCAGATCTGACTGTATCTGTGATCTGCTCCACTTTCCAAGTGCTCTGTGGATGAGTTTGGACAAAGCAGGAGAACGATTCAAAATAGTTTTGGCCTTAATGTAAAGGAAAGCATTTGTAGCTTCACAAGGGTTGATCACTCTCCACTGCTACCCAAGAAGATTTTACACTTGGTTTGCATCCTTAGGAATGGACTATGATCTCTCGAACACCTGCTATCAAAACCTTACCTGACTGTTTATGTCAGAACAGGACATAAGGTCCTTCTCCCTGACCATGAGGCCATCATGGTCTCACAATGCTCACCCTTCATCCTTGCCTTCATCCTAGCCCCTCTAGCATCATTTGAGCCATCATGGAAGCATTGCAAGCACATTGATTACAGTGTAGGCAGTCCTGTTTCACCAAGGGCTGAGGAAATAAAGCTGTGCATACAGGAACTAAGGGATCACAGCTTACCAAGCCAGGAAGGACAACCATAATCATATAGTCTAAAACTAGGCCAAAAGTGTATCTTCAGAGCTATCTGTCTTTGTCTAAAAGGTTGCAAGTGATGGTGGTTTCACTAGTTCCCCTGAAAAGCTGTTTCTGTCTTTGATTACTTTGTTGCTGGGAAATGTCCCCTTATTTCAAGGTTGAATTTTTCTGACTTCAACTTCTATTCATTGGATCTTTGTCAGCCAGATTGGAAAGCTCCTCACATATGTCTTCCCCAAGAGCAATTACCTAGGCAGTGTGATGAAGGTATGTCTATGCCTTCTTTCAGTGAGCTGAATATGCAGAGCTTCTTACCCATCACATCAGAAGGCATGGGCTTTTTTTTTAAAGCCAGAGAATTCATTTGTGACACTCACTTGAACTCTGTCCAGTGTCTTCAAATCCTCTTAAAATGCAGACATTAGGACAGCATTCAGTAACCTAGTAAGGGTCTTGGCAGTGCTGCCAAATGATGCTGAAATCCTTCATTATTTCTGCTTCATATTATTCTCCCCCACCCATATTCAAGAATCTCATTAGTCCTTTTTGCAACAGCATTGCCCAGACAGCTTACATTGAGGCGATTATCAATAATGACCCCTAAATCCTTTTCTGAGCTCTGTTTTTCAAAGCAAAGTCTTCTATCATGTAAATATAAGCAACTGCCATTCTTGGATCTCAAACAC
This sequence comes from Leptocoma aspasia, assembly GCA_013399835.1. Lineage (NCBI taxonomy): Eukaryota > Metazoa > Chordata > Aves > Passeriformes > Nectariniidae > Leptocoma > Leptocoma aspasia. The sequence goes on from VXAX01003556.1 coordinate 4,226,127, forward strand.
ATGATCTTACCAAAATACATTTTTGCAGGTTACCACTATTTACCCTGATAGCTCATTTACCCATCTATTTCTTAGTTACTACTCCGCACAATTTTATGTCACCTGAAGATGGGATTATAGCATAAAGAAGCAAAACCAAGAAGTCAATCAAGAAAAAGTCTCTGGTTTTAAAATGTCCCATTCAGTGGTATCTACCTATGAACTGTATTTTAAGAGCTGCCAATAGCCTAGTATTCAGTTCATAGAACATGTTATGTGGTAATTCCATAAAAGGTGTAATTGGCTGTATCTTACTTATTCTTACAAGTATCCTGGAGAAATTCAAGTTTTCACTAGGAGCACATGAGTCTTTACATTTTATCCTGAAAAAAAAAATCATGATCTAAATTTCTTCACATCTAGTCAAGTCAAATAAATTCCAGATTACTTGTTCTCATTCAACCAGGTCCAACCATTAATTAAAAATAATTATTCCTAATTGCTAGGAAGGTCTTTTCTGGCTTAAATAATTCAATGATGCTGAGTTGCCTAGTCCCAGGTTTTGAATCCTTGCTGAAAACAGGCTGCAGTGAAGTAGCTCAATGTGCTGACAAAGGACATGAAACAAAAATCCCCCCTCTTTTCAGATTTATAGTCTGTTTAAGGTGCTTTTCCTTAAATTCTGTGTGGATTCCACTTTTAGGGAGAGCTTATGTACCAAACACAGGCTTGGGGACCATCCTCCAGGAGCTGATGTATCACATGCCAGTGCCAAGTATCTCAGTATGTAGATTCTTTGTAGAAAAAGGGCTAACAGTAAATCAGCCCACTGTCTTGTCTCCATGAAGATTTTTGTTTGTTATCTATTTGAAGAAAGCTGAAACCTTCCTAGTAAAGGAAAGGTTTCAGAGTTCTCTGGGAAATGCAGCATTTAGTCCATGCATCAGAGGCACCATTCCACGTGATATCTCGGACATGCTGCCACTCAATGAGCTGCTGAGACAAAAGCATAACTGCAGAGTGCTGATCAGCCTTAAAGTTTGACCTGACTGTGGTTCAGTAGTGAAAGAGCTGACAGATATTGCCACCAAACATTCCTTCTGTTTGTTTGATGGCATTTTCCCTGCCCCATCTGTAGTTAATAGCATCCTTAAGCTGCTGCTTCTTCAGTTGATTTCAGCACAATGGTTTCTCACCCAGTGTGATATAATTTGCTTGCAAACTGCTTGTCTTTGAATGATGGGTCAGCTTATTGATAGAGAAATCAAGAATGTTTCTGTAGCACCTTACGGTGCAGTTCAGTGGAAAAAATCTTGGGACGGTGGACACTAATCAATGAATGCCATGAAAAAATCTGCTTTCTCTCTGTCCACCAAGAAGATTAAAAGAGTGGCTTCTCCAGCAATTTGAGCCTCCAACTGTCGCCTGTCAAAATACTGTGTGTTTTCACTGTCAAGATCTAAAGCACATTGAAAATTTAGCACTCTTGCTGTAGCTCTTGCAAGTTTGCTCTCTGTTTCCACTTACATAATATTCTTTGCTGGTTTTTATAAGATAGAATCATAGAATGGCTTGATTTGGTTTGGAAGGGATCTTATAACCTAGTTCCAGCCCCTCTGCCTTAAGCAATGACACCTTTAACTAGACCAGGTTATTCAGAACCCCATCCAACCTGGCCTTATATGTAAGTGAATTATTGTTGTCACCATTTAAAAATAAGACATATCTTTGTAGGACACAAATGTTTTTCTTCCTAGAGTCATATTTTTTGTACTACAATAATTAGAAAGAATTATTTTTCAAACTTGACTTTTGACAGCGCTGTAAAAAGTATTAGACCTTGCTTTACAGCTACACAATTATTTTTTTAAATCCCAAGAATAAATTGTTGTTAAAGAAAGCATATTTTCTACCATTAGAGACCTACTGAACTAGGTATTTTCTTCTGAAACATATTTCGAAACAGTGTTTAATTAGTTTACATTAATTTGAGACCTGGGTTAATTAAAATTAGATTCCTTTAAAACAGGTAATTGAATTTGCATCTGAAATACACTAAATCTGAATTTAGGTGCAAAATCTTAATTGTCTTGACCATTTCTGTGGGTCAGAGTCTCAAGGGAGGTATCAGCTCTCTGCAGCTCCCTTTGCCTCACCCCTCTGGCACTGCTCAGGGGTATTATTCCTAACCAGTGAGCCCTGTGCTTGTCTCTTGCTGCTTCTGAAACAAGGAGAACCTGTAGCCCAGCACAGCCCCTTTACACAGCACTAGCTCTCCTCTCCTGACAGTTCTGTGATCTGATGTTCTGTTCTGAACAAAACCTCAAAACCTGCTTTGGAAAATTTCATACGTGTTGAGCACTGGAAGAAATTACAGTCTGCAGAAATCCAAGGGTCTCAAAGAGTTAAAAAAAAATTCTTAAGTCTTGCATGTACAATTTCAATTGTATTAATAATCATTCAGACTTGCATCTCATTGAGAAGCATTTTTGTGCTTCCCAGTGCTGTTATTGGATCCTTTTGTCTTTTAATGATATACACAAAAGATTACTTTACATTGGTAAACTTCCAAACAACACCTAATATAGATGTGTAGGCATGTGTGTTCACCATTTGAAAATTCTTCTTATTTTATATAATATTAATGCACCAGGCCCACACTCCCTTTTTCTCTGCAAAGTGGATTGCCTGTTTTGATAACAAAAAGCTTTCTGAGTATTTACTGTGTTAGCCTGGCCAGGGTAGTTCATACAGACCATGGACTGTAATCCCCTGATGAACAATCTCGAATGTGAATATGTATAAAAAGGCAGATGGTACCAAATATTTTTGCGGTTTAACTCCAACATGCAAACTCTCACTATCATGGGCTGAGCCTCTGCTTTGTCATCCTTGCAGGTGAAACACAGAAATTTAAGCGAGACATAACAGGAAGGATGAGTACTTGTGACTAACACTTGCCATTCACCATGCTGTAAGGATCTTATATTTCACTTTTTGTCATTGTATCCCACCTCGTTGAACCAAACCAATCATGAGCACTTGGGCCCATGTTTAAGATTTTGGCAGTCCTTTTTTTCTCTGTGATGATAAAATCAGCTCACTGCCCTGTTTCACAGTAATGCAGCTCAAAGAGGCATGATGATAGACTGGGAACAGTGCAGATTCCTCCTCTGACCCTGTTGCTGAATTGTTGAGTAATGCTCCCATCAGCTGCACTGCAGGTGCTGGGAAAAACACATCACAATGTGTGTGAGGCACATGAGGAATGTGCACTGCAGAAAAGTCTGACTCTCTTTTATTGAACTGTAGGGTATTTGTAAGTGTGGGCAGTACAGGAAAGCTGAGTCAGCCAGATCTGGATTTGCAGTGTTATTGAGGACACAGTAACTTCATTTGGAGTTGTGGGTGTTTAATAACCTTGAAAATAGAACTGTGTGAAATACTATTTAAGGTGTGAGGCATTTATGTCTGCTGAAAGAAAACCTGAAGAAATTACACTTTGTATCTAGAGATAAGGAAGAAAAATTGCCTTCTGTTTTTTCCTTGAAAGTCTGTTTTTCATCAGCGTGTCAAAATGCTCACTCTGACACAAATGAGCAGAATTAGTTTGCCTGTAAGAGGGATGGGAGGGTGTTTAAGTGGTTTTGGATATAATGGTGCAGATCACTGGGCGTTAAGAGTGGTTGGATACTGAATCAAGTAATTGAAGAATAAGGAGAGGCCCACCTTCCACTTCTATTTTGGTTGTGTTCAAAATCTCCCCAACAAAGGGTTGCAGTGGCTAATGTGACATAATCTGAGGTGTCATTAATTATTTTTAACAGTGGGCACACAGTTGTTGTAGTCACTCTCATCTTCAGTGACAGGACGGGTATGTTATATTGGCTGTACTGGCTGTACTGGACACTTATGTTCATATTGGCTGTACTGGCTTAAGCTGTCTCCGTTTTTTTGTTCTTATGCAGTTTGCTTTAGAGAATAGGTGGAATACCACGTGTATAGGAGTGTCTTGCATCCCCTGTATAACACCCTGGCCTCTACTTTGGTTAGGGTAATGTAAATCCTGTTTCTAGCCATCTGTGACTCTCCAGAGTGCAAAAACATGATGGGATTTTGTGTGCTTCAGCCTAAACTACTCAAGATAACACCTTGTTGTGACAGGTGTTATCAGGATGGTAACAGATATCCATTGGCGAGACCTGGACAACCAGCAGTGCCATGGGGTACTGGGCCAGCACATTGTGGAGAAGGCTGACTGTGCCATAAGGATGTGTAATTAACTGGAACTATGTGTTGGATTTCTTGGTGCATTGCAGTTTGCTTTCAGACACTTTCATGAAGCACAGCACACGTGTTTAGGCCATTGTTAGTGGTCATCAGCCACTTCTTAATGTGGATAAAGCAGTGGTGAGAACTAGTCATAGCCAGAAGAGTGACCAGTTATCAGATACTGCTAGATCTTGGTGACCAGTCCCTGGAAACTCTCATGTTTATTTCCATGTCTTTTTTTTTTGTTTCAAAATTTTTTTTTTTTTTTTTTGCAGAGAGAAAGTATTCATATCCAATAAATGAGCCATGAGCAACCTCAATTCCTCCCCTCTTTGGCAGGAAGTCAGCAGCCAAGGCTATAAACTAGAATTTGAACAGTTTGTTCAAATGCTTCATTTACCTCTCTTCACTCAGTCAGGAGCTTTTGTAACTTGTATGAAGAAGCCCTCAGGATGGGACAGCTATGGGCCTGACTGGCTGAGAAACATTTGTTGAAGATATTTAGCGGGGAGATGAATGACAGGAGAAACGACTTGGGTGTTATGTACATCTTTAGGTTTAGAGGTGCAGAGTGAAACCAGGTGGGATTTCTGACCCAATGGGAGACACACAGTGCACAGGAAACCATCTGAAGTGAGGTCTCTCTCTCCCTTGGGTGGGACAGGCTGCTCTCATTTCACTGTAATGCACTCTACTACCTCTGCTTAGTCCCAGGCTTATAGGACTACGCTGGGCCATATGAACACATCTGTGTTCTTCACAGTCCATCTGTAAGTTTTGCACCATCTGAAGGGTTTCAGTGACTTTGTTACCTTGCATTTCTTCAGTGGGGCTCTAGAGGACAGCTTTGGATGCTGCTCAGGCCAGAGGCCCCATTTGTCTCAAGGCTTGAATACCATTTACCAATGTTAAGCTCTCTGAGTCATGATATTCAGCTTTACCCGTCACTACTTCTCAGTAATCAATATGAAAAAGAATGCACAAACCTAAGCAGAGGCACGTTTAGATTTGTAGCTGTCCAACAGAATGAAGAAACAGTTCTGCTGCTTTCTACTCCCACATTAGAAAGTTTGTAGTAAGAGCAAGTCAAAAACCAATCTGCAAATGGACTAAGAGCCAAAGTCTGAGATGAGTTCCTGATGTATGTTTCCTTTAAGCCAAAGGGACTCAGTCCCTAACCAAATGTCTTTAGCTGTTGTTTGTTAGATTATTACAGTCTTTTTATGTAAGCCATAATGTGTTTCAGTAGGCAGACATGAAGAACACTCCGCAAACCATGAACTTCAGAAAATGCACATCTCAGACTAATTTTACTGTATGTCCCATCATTCTTCTGCTACTGGGAGCAGCAATCATTCCATCTTTCATTCCTTATGTCCCTGGTTCAATAAACCTGTCTCTGTTCTTCTCACCAGCCACCTCTTCTGAGCCAACACTCTCCTTCATTTCCTCCCTACTGTGTTCAAGCTTCTCCCTGTGTTTGATCATCTCTGTGGCACTTTTCTAGTTTATCCTCTCTGAGTTGGAATGACCCAAACTATGCACCCTGTTTACTAAGTCTGAATAAATGATTTTCAAATGGTGTGACTGTGTCCTGTTTTGTTACCTACTCTTTTTTTAGTGTTTTTAGCATTCTGCTGTGATTTGTCATTGTGACCCCGCTGACAGTGGAGCTGGTGATTGCAAGACCTACTAAGGCCTCTTTCCTGAGAAAGAGATAATTGCATATTCAGAGCCTGTCACCGTAGATACATACTTAGAGGTAATTTTGTGCCCAGACACATTATTTTGCACTTATCAGTGCAAACATTTTGTCATCTGCTCACTTTATATTATATGTACCTAAGATGTCTTAGCTGTCAGCATTAGATGTCATTATTCTGCATATTTTGTCATGGCATTATTCAGTGCTCTGTCAGGTAGTTTGTGTCCAGATTGAACCTCGTGAAGTCCCAAAGCATATCTCTGAATGGGATCCTGCTGGTTAACTGCTGACAAAATGACATCTATTCCCTATCTCTAGACATGAGAGGAATGTCCCTTCTACCCACTGATTGTTTAGCTTGCAGGATTGTGCCATCTACCCTTTTGTATCTCACAAACAACTGGTTTCCCTTTTAATATGTTGGAAAGCATCAAAAGGATTGATCAGCTTATTCTTTGGTTAGTCAAAAACCCTTTCACTGTTAGTGCTTGGAAATGAACCATATGATCCTTGTAAGTATCAATTAGGTTTGCTTTTTTTGTACACAAAATCTCTACTAATCTGTGTCATGCACATATTTTTTTTACAAATGGGCAATTCTGAGGCACATCTTGTAATAACAGGCAATCTCAACTGACAGTTTTTCATCCCATAGGCAATATGAGCAACACGAGTAATACAAGTGTTTAAAATGGATATTTCTGAGAGTTTAAAATACATATGAATTCTGATAATTATGAAAGTGACTTTTTAATTGCTCAGACTTTTTAATCACCACTGATTCAGGGATTGCTCTCTTATGTAGAACACAGGGAATTTAATGGAAGACATGAAGTTAATTTTTATTCTTACGACAGTTTTGAACAGAATCTGACTCATAACTCCCTTTAGTTTTTGCTCAACGTTCAACAAAAAGATGAATGTTTTTTATGATGGACTATAAGCTTTTGATTGTCCTGCTGAGCAGCAGCTGCAAAATCTGATGCAGTTTAGTGTGTGACAAAGCTGAATATCACGCAGTAGCTCATTTGAATAGGAGCCAAGCTAATATTCCTTACTGGGGAAACATGCTCACTAAAATGTTTTTATGGAACTAGGATGTCAGATTCATGATGGAAATTTGGAAACTCCTGTTTTGGGTGCACTGAAAATGAGTTGTTCAGATGAACAAGCTATTTATACAGACATGTGGTCAATACTGGATGCTGGTTTAATCTTCTAGTAATCCAGACATTACCATATGGACAACCTGCACAGATTTATCTGATGAGGTCTCACTGGGTAAATGAATATCCTGCTTCAGTTAATTTGCTGAGCTTTTATCAGGAGAAAAAAAAATGCTTTCCAGAACATAGTTTATTTGCAGTGACATATAAAATGAGACTGATGACAATCGACACAAGTTTAAGGCAGCTTGTTTGACAAGCAGCTCATGATGGTTTGGACAGTTATCTGGAGGGCTTTCTTTCCATACTTCCTTGATTGTAGCCAATGCACAGCCTTTCCAATGTGGAACCACCTTTGCACATACATATCAGAGAATGCACTCAGTTTTCTCTTGAATTTTGCTTTCAGTGATGTACCCGCAGTAATTTTGTTTAATGTCATAATGGGTTATTTAGTTTTGTTATCAACCTCTACTTTCTCAATCTTCTGACCTGTGAGGAACTGCCATATTCCTCCTCTGTAGTTCTCATTTCCCAGGGCATAAACAAAGGCATCCACCGTTGGCACAGCCTTGGCAATAAGGGCAGGAATCTGTCATGAGACACAATATTTATTACTAGGAAAACATACTAAGAAGCCAGTGGGCTGATTTCAGCCTATGTTTAGTTTCACTTTACCAAAAAAAGTCTGTCTCCAATGGCATTAGCTTGCTACTCCCAAACAGGGGAGAAGTAAAAGCAATTTGGCTGGTGGGAAGTCCTACTCAGGAAATTATAGTTTCCAGGAGAAAGGATTTAGGTTGGCATTGCCTGAAACAGGGATAATTCAGTTGAGAGTGAATACAAACACTTAGGAGGAATGAAAGGTGTGCCATGGACACCTTTGGATGGATAAACAGGCTGATGTTGCCAACACATTTAATGTGGGATACTGAATACATTAATACGTATTAATGTAATGTATATGGTGACCTGAAACTGGGCTGATTTTGGGGTATGGAATGAAAGTTGAAAGGATTGATGTGATATTACTGAGTCCCAGCAGTGGCTTTGGAGCCAAGACTCATAGAAGAAAAGGGGAAAAGGAGGCAGCAGAACCTTAGGAGTGATCAACTACAGCTTCCTTGAGGAGTGAGAAGTATTAGAAATATGAATGAGACAACCAGTCTCTTTAAAACTGAAAATTCTGAGCTGGTACCTCACTCTGGGAAGGACACAAAAAGCTCCTACATGGCACAGAACAGTACATATTCAGTACAGGTTACACACCCCTGACTAACTGCTGAAGAAAAATATCCCTGACTTCCTAAATTTTTGCTTGATCAAATGCAATGCCTGTTTTGTCACTGTGCTTACCCATTTTCACTAAAAATGGTAGACAAACAGAATGCTTTGAGGAAAAGGGCTACTTCTTATATATGTGATGTACATTTTTACAAGTAAACCCAGTAGTGAGTAAATTGGCATTGTTCCATAGGGACAGAGAGAGGAGAGTGAGGAGGATGTCACTGTTTGGGTTCTGGGTGGCCTGGACGTACCATGCGGTATTTTGGTGGAATGAACATCACATTTTCCACTGCTGCATAGGAGCACAGGAGGCAATAGGGACCCCAGCAAATGACCAGTGTCTTCAGTGGTAAACCAGTGTTAAACTGAAATACAAGAGCAATGGGTTTCTTTGTGTTTCACAATCACACACTACAACAAATGGATGGGAGAGGTCCTGTGGGACTGTGGTTTGTGTTTGTAGCAGGAGAGGATCAGCCAACAGGATTTAGGACAGAACAGTGCAGCAGCACCAAAGCCCTGATCCTGGGCATGGGTGTGGAGTGGCAGAGGTGGCAAAATACCTGATGGTAGATCAGATAAATCTGTGTGTGCTAGATGTAGAAGCCATGGCCAGTAACTGCTGCTGAGGGGAGAGAGCAATGTGAACATTTAAAAGCAGATTGAAAGGAATGGTATTTTGCTGACTTCCTAGATGGTCTAGCAGACAAACTGTGTGAAGCCACTGCTATGCTGGTGCAACAAATGGATGCAGTAGCTGTGTTGTGGTAGGAGCATTTCTCTGTCCTTTATGCTAGGGCCTGTCCATGGTGTTCGTAGCCAGCTATTCCCAAGTGTCTTATAAATATTAATGACTAAGGAAGTGATAATTTCATCCTTAAATTTTCTGCATTGTAACTTGTCTGCACAGCTACAGAGTATCATGAGAAAGAAATCACATGCTAGTGCATACAAACTCACTGCAAAAAAGTCTCTTGTTCAAGAAATATATAGAGGGCACAAGTATTTATTCCAGTCAGCTACAAACAAGTCTGCCTGACTGTCTCTGTCAGTATAACATTTCTCTTGAGATCTGACTGTTTTTAGTGAGTGCAGGGGTTGGGCTGTGCCCACCAGCCATGCACAGTGCCCCAGACTGCGCCTCAGCAAACAACTCATATAATCACCACATTAGATTCCCATAAACCTGCCACACTGGAACAATTCCTTTGTTTCCAGCTCATAAAGATTTCTGAATTTCCTCAGCCAAGTGTTAACACAATGTGTATGGGAAGGCCCTTCTCCCGCCATGGGGTGCCTGTGTGTTTCCTTGCAGAGCTGTAGTTCTGTCTGACTTCCCCAGCCATAAACCAAAGGCCTGTAGCAAAGCAGGAAATAACAATCCTTCCTGAGATAAATTTCCCTGGATAAAGATTGCTATGCTATTGGCAAATATTCTGTATGCTCTGTTTTTTGAGGAGAATTGGGCCAGTGATGATGGAGGGAAATCTGCAGAGTCACTGGTGGAACTCCCTCTTTGATGGGGAACTGTTTACAGCTCTAGGTTGGGGCAAATGTGGCCATCTGGTAAAATGTTGACAATTCCAAGGATGGTGTTTCCATGAGCTTTCTGAATGGCCCCATCCTGTGTTGCACTACTCTCCTACTCAAGTAGCAGTAGGGAGTTAGGACAGAAGGAGCTGAGTCAAAGTCTTTGTGAAAGAAATTGTTTTTTTTCAAAGACTTCGTCTCTATTGGATGCAGCCCTGTTTTGTCACGGTGATTGCAGGGGTCCAGGGAGCTTTCTTACCTTAAAGTGCCCAGTTTTCCTGAACTTTTGGTGTATGGACTGATAGGCCGTCAGCATGATGAAGCCTGGGATCATGAAATTGAAAGTGGACAGAGCAAAAAGGAATGTGACATAGTTTCTGGGAAAGGTGAGGAGGGAAGAAAAAAAGAGGGTGTTAATTGAACTCTAGTTCAATCGTATATAAACTTGCTCTAAGTATTTATTGAACTCTAGTTCAATTCTATGTAAACTTGCTCTAAGTATTTACCAAATTACAATTTTAAAATTGCTAAAATCACTTTTGTCAACATGCTTCAGGTGCAGCATTTGCTGAAGGCCAGTTAAGCTGTGCCATGCTACTGTGTGTGAGATGGACAGTCTTGTAGAAAATCACAACAGGTGTTTGTATTCTAAACCCAAACACCACTATTCAGACATCTGTGCTGGCCTGCATAAAGCCAAAAGCATTCTGAAATCCCCAAACCCAGAAAAGATGCAGTGTGTAGATGAGTGAGGGAGTGGCAGAAAGCTGAGCACCAGCCTCTCCCACAGAGGGAGCTGGCTTCAGCTGTTCCGTGTGCCACCACGCGATGCCTGCCTTGTCCCAGCTGCTGGGGACGGACATCTGCCCCAGGAACAGTGGTGGGCACAGCTGGGGGGGGGTTGTGTGCCACCAAGGCCACCCTAGGGGATGGCAGCTTCCACTCTGCTCCTGTGGGAGCTGGCCCTGGCCCTCACCTGTCCCCTTTGCTGTAGTCCAGGGTGCAGCAGGTTCGGAGTGGTTCGTAGTCGTATTCTCCCCACCCCAGTAAGGGCATCACGGACCAGAAGGCAGCAAACAGCCATGCAAACACCATCATGGAGGCAGCTGTGCTCCACTGCAACCTGCTCCCTGTGGGAAGAGGAAAGGGGGTCTCCATGCCCTGAACAAAACCACTGGAAACAGCTGTCAGGCCCTTGGGCCTCAGGCAGAAACAAGCAGTTGTTCCTGCTTTGTATCCTGAAGCTGACCTGAGGCTGGAAGAATCAGTCTTCCATAAAATATGAAGGAAACTTTTAGGAAACAGCAAACTGTACTTCCCTTTTTGTGTGTTTTACTTAGACAAATGCTGTATTGCTGCTCCGCTTTGTACCACACTGGAGATACAGCTGCTGTTACAAACATTATATTCTTGTGTTTTGGGAATGTGTTTAAAGACACAGATGAGGCAGTGAGTAGAATGAAGAGGGTGATGCAAAAAACAATGTTTGAAGAAACAGAGTCCCATTGCAGAGTATGGGTCAGGTCAGAAATTTGACTCTGCACACACTCCCCAGTCCCTGCCTTCTTCCTTGCTGCCAGGCCAGGAGTGCACAGCATGTGTGGATATCTCATATACCCTGTTCTAAAATTACTGGTCATCAATATATATGTGAATATATATATATATATATACAACCTGAGAACAGACCTTGTTCTAAAAATACTACTGGACAAGTAATTTTGCCCTTAAGATCATCACTTAGCCTATAACAGGAAATGTGAAGCTCGTAATTAGTAATTTTTTTATAATTTTATAATAAAGCTTTCCCTTGTGCCTATCTCATCCGGTTCCATCAAATACCATAGGAATGTAATAAAAGATTGGAAACTTGAGAAGACACAGGAAGTATTTCTTCATGGAGAAGGCAGGCAGGCTTCCTTGCTGCTGCAGGATATTGTGCTGGCCTCACTGCTTGCATGTGAAAAGGTCTGGATAATATTGTTATTGAGGCCAGTGTCTGTCGTCATGCCTGTGCCGAGCAGCCCATGACGCCAGCGGCACCAGCAAGGAGAACAGTGACTGTCCCCAGCACTCCTTTCTAATCCAATCTCCCATTAGGGACAAGTAATGATGTAATTTTCACTGAGGTTGGGAAGCAATCTTTTTGTCTGCCCTTAGACAGCAGCATCATGACAGCAGGCAGGAAGATTGAGGCCAATTCTGATCTTTCCCTGAGAGGTGAAGGACTGAGGATGAGGGGCATTTATTGTTAGACCTGGTGAAATCAGCTGCTGGTTGACCCTTCAGAAAATATTTACACACACATCAGAATTAGCTAAAAATGTATGAATGTAAAATTAAACAAGCTTGAGATTATTTTAGTTTTACTCAGAAAAAACACTTTCAGTGCAAGAACAGTGAAAGAATTGTGCTGTCCTCGTGGCAAAAATGTTCTCCCCTGAGAAGGCTGAGAACAAGAGCACAAGTTGAGAGCAGTTCAGTTGTTTTTGTGCACAGCAGGCCACTGTTTTACCTTAAATGCCTTTTCTTGGCCTGATAAAATTATTGTAATAGCCATGTAGGTCCTAATTCAATTAAATGCATATGTATGGAGTTCAGCATATGCTTACAGATATAAGTCCTAATTAGGGCCCAGTGCTGGCACTTTGGTCCTATTAAGTCTAATCACTCTTGTGCTCTGGTTTTCTCTCTTTGAAAAGCAACCTCTCTTTTCCACACAGTGAAATATTAATACAGGGAATTTGAAACAATTTCTCTAATTGCTTTGGAACAGAAAGACTGCTCCCCCATTATTCAAAGATTACTAAAATAGTGATGCCAAAAGATGAACTTCTCAGTTCTGAGAATTTTAGTGATATAATTATAACTATATCTTGGGGTTTAGTTTGTGGATACATTTAAGAATGTATTTTTTTTTAAGATTTAAGACTTATTCAAACATTTAGCTGATTTTCACAGACTGAAAAATACATCTCTGACACTGTGGCTACCTTTCAGCTAGATTTCAGTCTGCTGTTCAAAAGGAGTGTCTCAAATAAAAGGTCAAGAGCATTTTCTATGATGGAGGGGGAAATAGTCCCTTTTCTTCATTCTGACAAATGGTTAAGTTATAATAGCTGTATAATATTAAGTTATAATATATTTCAGGACAGTATATGGCTTGTACAAAACTTCATGGTATGCATAATTTAAAATTAGTTGTTTGTCAAAGCAGAAATATCTAAAAATCTGATAAGAAAAAATATATATCAGTCATAAATAAAATAGGTGTTAGCACCTACTTCATCTGCAGTGCAAAAAGTATTAGTCACTGGTGCTCACAAATATTCATTTTTGTAGGAATAAGAAAGCTATAATGTGTAATAGCTTCTTTTGTGCATATAATTATAAAAAGCTCTTTACAATAACCTACTTAAGAGATTTTTTTACTCCATTGTTTTTTTTTTTATTTTGCTATGGCTCACTGTGATCTTAGACTGTCTTGGTGATTATCTCCTACTTCAGTGAAAAACACAAGAGCTGTATAAACATCGACATTTTGTCAGGGAAAACTGATACAGGTGCAAAACTAGATGAAGGGAATGCAGTCAGTGTGACACGAATTTAGGACTTACTTCTAATTTGACAGAGCTGACAGCTGCAATTTTAGCAAATTGTAGTTTGGTAATCTTTGAATACTGATATAACAACCCAAGGTTACCTTGGTTGTTAAGGATTAGATAAAAGGCACTCTAATTCTACTTTTAGAAATTGAATGCTGCTGTGAAATCCCTGCTGGTTTTGTTTGTCTTCTCTTTTATAATATTGAGAGAAGTACTGATATAAATCACTTCAGATTTCTGTTTCCCCCTAATTCTTAAATGCAAGTTAAAAATCTATTTTTTTTCCCTTTACTTTTAAATCTATAACTTTATGCTGTGCTTATGAGCTGACCAGAATCCTTCCCCTCTTCACAAAACTTCCAATGGCAGTGTGAACAGAGTGTGAATGGCCAGAGAGGAATTGACAATGTCTACCTTGATCTAGTGTCACCTTCTGTCCTCAATACTTGGCTGCTGAGAGACAGCTTCCTCAGAATCTGCCCTTTTCTTCTTCACTGTCAGACACTAACATAGAACTACTTCTGTTTTCTCCTTTTCCTCTTAATGATCAAATTTTAAAATCTTTTTTTCCCATCTTGCTAGAGATTGACATTGATACCCTTCAGACTCCCCTGCTATCACTCCTCTTACTGCATACTTATAGGTTATTTCTCTAGTTCTCTCCTCTTTGCTGTGAAAGTAGCATCTTATAGACCCCAGAGCCACACGAAGGGGATGAAAAGAGAGTTGCCCAGTGTGGTTGCCTGGAAGGAAAAAAAAACAAGAGAGGGGAGAGTAAAATATCCTGACCTTCTGTGTCACATGGGGTGATAATACTGTTTTCTTCTATATGCCAAGCAATATCAACCTGATTTGTGGCAAGTGACTTGTCTAGTTATCAATACACTTTAAAGGTAGTCCTTGGCCCTTAGGGCTGTGCTGACTTCCAAGTCTAAAAACCTGGTCAATTTTCAGAATGTGTTAGTGAACAAATTTGTGATATTAGCATCCAGAATGGTTGTAAAGTCCCTATTTATCCTATCATCATAGTAATCTCTTACATTCTCATCAGCTCTTTCTTCCCAGAAATACGGATAATGAATAATCAAGTGCCAAGCTGAGGAATGCCACAACAAAGGTTTTATTGGGAAACCATTAGGACATTAAAAAAATTGTGGAATTTTTGTAATTGAGCCTGGGATGTAATTGAGCCTGGAAGGAGTGCCACATCCTGGGAATGGAGATAAAAGGCTGATAACCTTGTATTTGAGGTAAAGGTATTTTATACCTCCTGTACAGGCATGCAACTCGCACCAGTGTCAACAGGAGTTTAATGTATGGATTGAGAACACAGTATAGCCTGTGGGCTTGGTGTAGCACATCTATGAAATATGACTTAATCTTCCTTGCAATCAGCATGTGAATAATTGAACTAGAAGGGGCTGGTTTTACTGGAATAACCACAGGGCATGAGCACCTTCTGGGTTTTTCGTTTTGTTTTGTTGTTCAAAATGTTCGCTATAGGAGCCATGTTTCGCCATCAGTAAGTAACAATTTGAGCAAAGTAAAGAAACTTGTGCCCTTAGGGTCCTTCTGCCTGTGCTCTTAATGTAGTGTATGTTCTTGACTGGAGGAGTGCATGACATAAAAGCATTAAAGTCAATGTGGCAAACAGTAAAATGTCTTTCCCGGACATGCTTATTTTCAGGCTCTCTCTCGTAAAATACAGATGCTCCTCTTCCAGCTCCAAATGCATTTCAGTGTCCAAAGCGTGTTAGTATGGATTTCACTCACAGCCTGCGTTATTTGAGGCCTTTGTATAGACATGAAAAAATAAATTTCTTTGCCTGAGCTGAATTCCTGCAAAAATTGTAGAACAAAAAAAGTTCGCAGCCTTTCCTCAACAGGGTCATCAGACTGACCATATTACCTTATCTTGCACCCCAAAATGCTTGTGTGTTGCACAAAGGGGCTGCTGAGCTCTGTCTGCCCAATCATGCCTCTGCATGGGCTCTCTTCCAGCCACCATCTCTGCAGAGGCAGCTCTCTGCTTACACCAAATTTACCTGTAATTAGTAAACTCTGCATGGACATGATGATCTGTTTGGTACACAGCAGGGTGTTGGATGAAAGCCCAAGATGAACAGATTTTTCTTCAATATGAGGAATTGGATT
Source organism: Leptocoma aspasia (assembly GCA_013399835.1). Classification (NCBI taxonomy): domain Eukaryota; kingdom Metazoa; phylum Chordata; class Aves; order Passeriformes; family Nectariniidae; genus Leptocoma; species Leptocoma aspasia. The sequence goes on from VXAX01003556.1 coordinate 4,241,825, forward strand.
TTATTTGGGATTTTGTTTTAAAGATTACTTATGGATTAAGAAAAAACATGGCAAGGGGGTCACAAATTGGATGTGATCTGGACGAGAAAATATCTCCTGAAGGTGGTTGATAATTTCCCCCTGTATGGGAAGAGATCCTTTGGAGAAACTGTTTATATTTGCTCTATCTAGTGTGTAACCAAAACAAACTCATATGTAAATACACAAATAATAAGTATGTGCTTGCTTTGATTCTCAGAAACCTAAGCCAGCTGCCTTTTGCAGGTTGTGAGTAAATTGTAGCCCTTACTTGTGCAGTAGTGATGGTATCGGTCCCAGGCGACGGCAGCACTGGAGCTAATGCTGGCCAATGCTGTCAGGAAGCCATGGAATCCATGGATTTGACAGCCATCAGAGCCATAGGGCCAGTATCTGTCAACAAACAAGGAATATGTTAAGAAAATGATAGAGAAAGGTGAAGACATGTTTGGAAATTGCATTAACGGAGGGGGTAAAATGATAGCCTGTGCTCATCCTATCTGCCTGAGAAACACTGCAAAAAATGTTTCTGTGCTTGCTTTTAGGCATTTGCCAGCATTTTTCTTGCTGTGGAGTCTCTTACAGTACAACAGCTATTTGTACTCTTAATACTAAGAAGAAACTATAACTCTGAATCTGTGTATTGAAAAGTTGGGGTTTTTGAATAGGAAATCTACATTTCATGCAATTATCCAGATCTTCAAGATTTCCCTCCTTCGTGAGGGGCCAATTTGTCAATGTGTGCAAGTCAGTGGAACACAACCAACAGATGAAGACTTGCAGACACATTTAGGGTCAATCTAGAGGTTTAGTGAAGTGATATTTTGATATTCAAATAGCTTCTATAACCACTGGTAAAGCTGTCTGGCTAAATGTCTTCTCTAGCCAGACTTATAATCTGTCAGTAATTATACGCAGTTAAATTAGATTTTCTACTTGCCATGTAGGGTTTTGTTTTGCTGTTTCAGATTGAGGGAATGAGAAGGTTGGCTATGACTTCTGCTAGAAAGAGAGCCATTCAATTAGTTAGACCTCTTAGAACTTAAGCTGTTAATTTTGATGTGGTTCTTCCGAGCATGCTTTAGGAAAACCTTTCTGCCACACCTGAGGAAGCTGGAAAAGGCAGCGATGAAGGCGTTGATGCAAATCCCGCAGTCGGCCAGGGCAATGCTGAGAACCAGCAGATTGCTGGGTGTTCGGAGCTCTTTGATTTTTCGGAAAGAAATAATTGTCAAGCCATTCAGACAGAAACCAAGCAGGGCTGAAAGACAGAATTGTTTGGTGTGATTCAACTGGAACTGGAAAATATCTACAATGATACTGCTGTTTTCTTTGATGAGAGAACAATAATTACAGTGGAATCTTATGCACAGGGAATACGTCTGTAGTGGTCAGTCTGCACACAAGTTACAAAGGCTTTCAGAAGAGAAGTCATAGGCAACAGCTCAAGCCAGTGCTTCAAACTTCATCAGGAGCAGAAGCAGTTTGATCTTATTTGTAATTCTGCCTTTTGTTATAATAAGAGAAACTGGATTGTCAGGCTTCATGCAGGGACACATGGTTCAGGGTTCAGAGCAAGTGAGATGCAGAGGAGGCAGTTTCAGGAGAGCTGACAGACAGCACATGCTGCTGGTGTACACATATCCAGGTCTGACTTTGATAGAGAAATGGTTTGTATTTAATATCCATTATAACATTCTTTTTTGCTTAAGCACAAAAATCCCTCAGCCATGTTTCAGTCAGCCTGCTTCCCTTTGGGCTTCTGTCTCAGGGTAGCCTACACAGGGCTTAAATTACACCAGCTCAATCTTATTACTGCCCCTTGTCAATAGACTGCACATGGAAAGGAATAATCTAATTATGAAAAGCAGTCACTGATAGATTTACAAAAATAAGTTTATGTTGGTCCCCAGAGAGGGATCCAAGCAACCTGAGCTATTCACCCAGCACAGAGCTGTGCCACTCTGAAGCCCATCCTTCACTGCTTTTAAACTCAAGCTTTGTCCTTTAATGCTCTTTTCAAGGCGACCTGAATTATTTTAGCTCTGATGAGGCTCTGACTCAACATCCAGTCTCTAAGTCTCATCAGTTAGATGAGAGGCACTATGTCTTTGTGTTCTTCTTGGAAAAAGAAATTATGTAGCACAGAAAAAAATCCATATCTCCTAGTTCTGTAAAGTAGTGTAGTTATTTATGCTTATTGTCTTAATTCTGCAGTTACATAAGACGGATGATTTTTTCCTAGTCAGAAATCCTGCTTCTACCTTAATTGCATTAATGGCTGATGGCATAACCATAGTAACAGCTGATGTGTGTCTATCATTGCACAACATATAACAAAATATTTCCAGGAGAAATATTTGGAGCCGTTTGAGATCTGCTGTTTTTATTTCCTCCCTGCCAGATTACCTCCCACCCACAGGGTGAAACTGCTGTCAACTGTCTCAAATGCAGAAAAGCCTTTAGGAGAGAAATATGTGTTCTGAGCATATTTAGAGTAGAGCTGAAGAGTTATTACTATATCCTATTTTTTCTATATTTTCCCTGTTTTTGGAAGCCTCAGGCTTTACCAAATTCTGCTTTCTTGAAGGTCAGCATGAGTGTACAAATAGAGAACTTACTAAATTTAAAAAAAAACATTGAATTTTCATTTTTAGATCAGCAAATGTGTTCACTTAATAAAGTGAATGCAACTCTTCACCACAACCTTTTTTTGCAAACTGCACTTAGAAGCTGCCATTAAAAAAAAAAGAGAGGTCTTCATTGCCTTTGTCTTAGAGTGTTTCAGAAAGTGAATTAATCCTTGATTATTTAGCTTGGTCTTCTAATCCAAATGACAATAATAAAGTTTTACTGCTAATCTACTGGGCACATTCTGCCTAAAACCCTATGGAAAATACTTGTGTTTAGTAAACCACTGTGTTTAGACTACACCTAGATTTAACTGAAGGTTACCACAGGGTTCTTTGCTGGAACTTCCACAGCTGCAGGTCCCCAGCAGGCTGCAGCCCCTGGCACAGGTCAGGGCTGGCAGGGCTGTGGTGCCACAAGCAGGTCCCCAGCAGGACCTGGCTCTCAGGCTCTGCCAGCCCCAAGCACTGTCCCTGTCCTCCTGCAGCTTCCCACCCCTCAGGATCGGGGTGCAGATCCTGCCAGGCTGTGCACATGGCTCAGGGACTGTCGGCCAGGCTTAGCCCTGGACTCTGATTAGGCAGCAGCCTGCCCCTGGGCAAGAAGTAGAAGCTTTTTCCTCTCTCTTCCAAGGAAGAGTGTCTGACAGCATTTCCAGCTTTCCTTTGCAGCCAGAGATGAGCTCAGGTGCAAGGCAAAGGTGAGCCCCTGCTCCATGTTCATGGGGTGAGCTAATGAGCTTTTATCCCACTCTGATGGTGCTTACAGCTTCTCCTCCTCTGCTGTTGGGCCCACGATTCCCACATCCCCCTCTGAGCAGCACTGTGCAGGAATGGGATCCCAGGCCCTGGGACTGACACCAACATAATGCTAGCTGTGAGCCTTTGCTAGATGCCAGGTAGATATAAATTCATTGTTTTGTTGCAGTCTCTCAATAAGTGGACTATGCCTTAAGAAAAGATCACATTGGCTAAATTAAATTGATGTGGTTTGTTACTTTTACCCAGCAGCCATTAATTGCAGTGCTACCAATGCAGTCTGGATGTATGCTAACAGTTTACAGGTTCTGTTGGAGCTATCATGTTTGATTGTAAGACAGCCATCACAACCCACAAAACAAGCAGTCCAATTTTATTGAGACATTATCAGTCATTTCAACTTCTTTCCCCAGAGGAAGATAAAATTGCCTTTAAAAGTCAACAACAAAATATTACATCCCAAATTCCTGAGAAGAGAGCTGAGTAGCAAGTACTTCACTGCCACAGTTATGCATAGAGCGCAGATCTTCACGGCAAAGAGCTTGTAGCTCACCCTGATTTACTCACCAGAAGTACTGGTGATGTAGCCACAGTAACCAGGGTTAGCATACCACAGATGCTGCTGTTCACTTCGATTTTCCCTCCCACCTCTTATCAGAAATAATAGGAGGAAAAAATTTTATTGCTACCGAGGTCCCACACCAAACTTACCTTCTACCAGCAGGGCAGTGCCAATGGCAAACACTTCTATTTCAGTGAAGCCTTCAGGGAGAGGGTGTGCAGTGACCATTTTTATGGTAAATATGCCAAAAGATTTAACCTCTGCCCTCTGTTATAGCTGTGGGGCTGCCTTTTCGCTGGATCTCTCTACTTCCAGTAGCCCAAGGCTTCTTAAAGGAGCAGCTCACGTGCAAACACATGCTGTTATTATATAAAAGCTTTGGGGTTTTTACTCCCACCACTACAATCCCTGCAGGAATGTTATTAATGATGGGACTAGCATCAACCCGCACTCCCCCTTCCCCTGCAAATCGTATTTCAGACACCAGCAAAATGAAAGCATTCATGGCAATTACAACAAGTTCTTTGTGGACACAAGATTAAGAAACCTGTCCAGTTAATTTTGCAACACTGGAAAAGAATTAAATGTTGTGGAACAAAGGAAACATGTAATTGGGGAGTGACCTGAAAAACAAAGGGGCACTCATTGAGTTGATAATTAGAGGAAAAGTATGAACCAATAATTTCTGCAGCTTGTAGATCTTCCCTTCACCCATTTTTTTAGAAACTGGCCAGTGTATTTTTCTGGAAATGACCATTCTCTATATTAACATATTTCCTTTTTGTAACTGAGGCTTAAATTAATATGCACACTGGCACAGCTTGATTAAAGACAAACACCAATTACTGATTTGGGCCCCTAAACATACAAGGATATGAGTGAGTTGCTCAGTGGTGAGCAATCACAGGGATCAGCTTACTGTCCTTTTGGAGATGTTTGGGGACTGGAGTCTGGGTGTACAGTGGCTCTGGAATATGTGCAGTGTGCTTGTCCAACCTCCAGCTGATTGCCTTAGCAAGGTGCCACTAGCATGATAGTTGCTTCTTTGATATGTAACTTTCTTCATCCTGATAATCCTACTGCAAAATGGGAGCAAAAAGGGATATGAGCACAGGGAATACGAGCTTCCCCCAGCTCAGTCCCCACACTGTGCTGACTTGGCTCCCAGTTGATTGAGGTGTCAGGCAGAGTGAATTCACTCCAGCTGCCACTAGAGCTTGTTCAGTTCTCCTGACTACAGGGTGAAGTTTACATTTTAGGGGTGCATTTACAGTCAGGGATGTTGGTTGAAGATAGTGGTGGATTTTTTACAGTTTTCCTGAAATCTGTGCTTAAGGGCTGTGATGCCCAGGAGAACTGATTAGAGCTTCAAGGCTGTTGTGAAACCATCTTGCTGCGTTTTTTTGATCTCTGGTATTCAATTTACAGCTCTTTTTGATGTAGGTAATTGCCTTGATGGATACGCTCTTAGATTTTGAAGTAGAATTCAGGAGGACATGATATTTGTTAGGCTATACAGATGTTTGGTTTAAGCAGAGTAAAATTACATTGCACCACATAAATCCATTGTTATATTTGCCTTTCACTCACCTACATGTCTTGATGACAAAGAAGGTGACAGTCCTGCCTCCTAGCATGGCAAATGAATGCTATAAACCTGTGTTTTAATAGTGATCCATTGAATGTTCTTGCAAAAAATTAGTGCTAGATCTTGTAAATATGCTGTAAATCTTCCTAGCGTGATAGTTCTGAAAATGGATGGCTCATTGTATTGCTTGTCAACATAAAGCTGCACAGCTCTTCTAGACTGGGGATAAAGGACACAGATATCTGAACTGCCCTCCTGAGGGCTGTCAGGTACTTTTGGTTGCCTGCCACTGTACTTCACCTTCGCTCCCAAGCAAATCTCCCATGTGAGTTACACTGCTGGTAGTTTTGGTGGAGTGTGTTAAAGTCTGTGGGGCAAACTTTGCTCCACATTTGCTTTCCATTGCTGTTTCTTCCGTGAAAGTAGGCTACTACCCCAGTCCCCTTGGATTTAACAGACCTTTATTAGAATGATTATTATTAACTTGTTGACTGCTTTTCTTTAATTGTCTTAACAATTTCCATGTCTAAATCTCATTTAATTTATCAGTGCAGTCTAATTATACAAGTCAGTCATAGGCAAACGTTCCAGTGGCAGTTCAGCATCTGACTCAAGTGAAATTCATGTCAACAGAAACTTCATGCATCAGTCTCTTAAGGCCTTTGCTGATGCTGTGTTAAGCTGACTTTCTAAGGGTACATTGAGATAGTGTGGAATGATATATGGTCCAATATGGCTGCTAACTTCAGTTATAAGTTCAGGTTTTCTTCAAGCAAGGAGGAAGTGCAAATAAGGAATAAATTATTGACTTTGATAGAATCTTCTAATGATAGTACTTTTTTCCAGTTGGTAAAACAAAGCTGCATTCATTTCCTTTCTGTCCTTTTTATGTAAGACGTAACCTCACATCGTGTATTCCTGTGAAGTCAGGGAAAACATACAAGTGATAACAGGTTTGCTGAAGACACTCATTAACTCCTTAGTGATGAAGTTTTTAGTGATCCCTTTCTGTTTTATGCACTCTTTCAATAGCTACTTGCTCTTTCCAAATTGAGGGGGAAAGGTCTTTTGCTCAACCTGATGTTATCCTAGAACTTCATATTTTGAATTCCACTGATCTCCTTTCTGGATCAATAGCAGATCCATTTCCTTTTACCCTCTCACTTAAGAATATTTCACTGGTTACTAATCTGTGTGCAAGGAATACACAGAAAAAATACATGATAGGTTCTTGCCAGATGTCCCTATGGATTTCATAGAACTGTATAGATTTGGTGGGAGCATATTAATCTTTGTAAAATATGCATTGGTACAAGCACAACAAAAAAAGGTGCAGTGCAAAGATAACAGAGTGCTCATGCACTCTGAATTTTCTTCAAGCAATCAATGCAGATTACTGACACAGTATTTTATATTCACAGCAAGAACTTTGCTAAATTGATGTGTTATTATTCCTCTGCCTTCCTAATCCTTTCTTCTGATTCAGGTTTAGCCAAATTTGACTTTTTATGTTGAAATATGCCTTTAAATGAAAAACGGCAGCATTTCAGCAGAAGCGGGCTGGGAATGCAGTCACCCAGAACTGCAGTTTGGTATCACTGAAATGAGTGGTAATCTTGGTCCTCATGGGAAAGGCTTCTTGCCAAAGAAAGGAAACAGAAAGCGTATTGTCTGGAGACCTTCTAGTTGCAGTTGTGTAAATTTGTTTCAGTTTGGTAGGAGTGACAGGGAACATGACCCAGATACTAAATAGGAACCTGGTGTTGGCCATAGGAGGGATGATGCAATGAAAATGTCATCATACCAGTCTGTGGAAATGCCTGCAGCCACATAATAACCCTTCTCCTCAACAGTCTGGCCGTGTAACACCCTGCCCAATCTGATTGTCTCTGCAGTTGTCTCAGAGCTGTTGGAGGAAGATGTAGTGGTGAAGGCCTGGGCAGGGCCCAGGATGCTGGGGGCAGGCAGGAGCCAGTGGCTGTGCTTTGGGCAGCGAGCAGCAGCCCCAGGTGTGGTGGGCAGGGTGCAAGGGGCCCAGGGCAGGATGGGGGCCAGGAGGCAAGTGCTGCCTGTGCAGAGGGAGGTACAGGAAAGGGCTCACTTGCAAGTACAGAGAGAGCATCAAGGTCAGGGGTAGTATCTGGGGAAAGCTCCTTGGCCATGCTGAGCAAAAATGGAGGAGCTGTAAACTCGGTGGGAAGTAAGAAAGCAAGGAGGGGCAACTTCAGAGTCAGAGCCAGAGCAGTGCTGTGTGAAAGTCTCTTCTAAAAAGGACACAGATCCATCACCTGCTCCCCAGATATCACACCTTAGTCCTGTGATTGGCTCCATGAGGATGCAACGCCTGGGGCCAGGCAGTGCTGGGACTGGCTTTCCTGCCTGCTGCTGCACCTCAGTCTTTGGAGAGTCAGAACTTCCTGTAGAGCTGGGAAGCATTGCCTCTACTGTTTGAGTTACCTCTCCAGAGAGAGGTAGCTTAATTCACCATCAATTGAATATGTAATTCATAAATAGATGTATATCCATCCAGGCTAGAAATTTAATAAAGTTACTAGAACATTTATTGCATCCAAGACTTCTTAGTCTTTGCTGGATGTAGCAATCATGATCATTATCAAATATGTATAATTGTTGCCCTGGTCTGTTACCCATCCCTCAAAATGCATTTTAGACACCTATAAATGTGTTTTTCTTTCAGTTAGCCTACTAGTTTTAGAGTAATATGCATATTCACAGTATAATGACATATGCTATCTCCCTCTGCTGAATAGTGATGTATTTCAGGACTTTGAAGGAGAAGGCAGTCCTACAGAATGCAGGATGTACCTAACACTGGTAGTGTATTTCCCCCTTAGCATTGAGACCTTCCCACTGCAGAAGAATAACTCCTCCAGGGATTACAGTTCAAAGACCAGTACCCAGTTATCAAAAAACCCTCTGCTTTCAAGAGGGGCTTTAGTTGTATTAAGAGAGGATTTGCACACCAGCTCTCCTGTTTATTATTGCTCTTGCAAAGAAGCAACGTGATTCTCCCTGAACCATTTCTCATGAGTCTATGCTACTGACCATGTATATAGATGAACTTCTAGACCACATATTACACAAGCTCATCTTTTTTCCTATCATGGTACTATTGTATATCTTGTTTGTCTCAGCAGTCTTCTACCAGTGTCTGTGTGTCGGGATTTCCCCAAACTTCCTGCTGATATTTCCCTCACAAACATTACTTTAGCCTGAATTCTGGATAGCTTTCCTCAACTTCAGTGTAAGATCTGTGTTTACTTCTAGAGGGATTAATCACATCTAAATTTTTTCTCATATAAAACCCAAATGTGTTAATTATCTAGTCTAAGCTAGGCTTTTGTTTACTGTTACTGGATGGAATGGGCAGAGAAGAATAGCATTAAAAAAATAAAAATACACAGGGTAAAAGCTTTCCTTTTCTTGTTCCTTGTACTTTTTTTTTGGTTGTTTTGTTTCGTTTTGTTTCCCCAAACATTTTCTTGGTCCCTGTAAGACTTGCAGCTTCCAAGAAGTTTACTAGAACTGCCACAAAGGTATGTACTCAGCCTGCGAAATCTCGGGGCTGTATTCAGGTAAGTCAGAGTAGGAAAGCTTGTGATTGTCAGACTGGCAAGAGGGCAGAGGCTTGCTGTGTAAAACACTGTGCTCCACTGCATTCAGGAGCCAGATAAACAATGCTGGAAAGTTCTTCTTGTGTGCCTGAAGAAGCAAAGTAAAAGAGCCACTGTTTCCTAAGCAGAGGTGACTCTGCTGGGCTTAGACTAATACTATTAAGGTCCAAATCAGAAAAGGTGGTTGCAGTCAGCAATATTACTGCATGACCCCCTCTGTCATGCAGCTGAGGATGCTAAGCCCGAAGTTAGCTGATTTTGTTGAACTGAGGGAACTGTACTGGATTTTAGGCAAGAAAGGTGCAATAGAGATATGGGACCAGGAATATAAACCTAAGAAAACTTCACTCATTTAAAATATATCAGATATGACCATGGTATGTCCAGTCATTAAATTGGACTATTGTGGATGTGTATGTGGCTGAGGCATCTCAGAGAATAGTACTTTTTTCAGTGAGAATGATGGTGCTGGACAGGTGTATGTTTTGGTAACTCCCTGATAATCAGTTCATCTGCTGCTTTTGCTCTGAAGAGGAGTTCACAAAGGGTTTGTCCCAGAGAATTTTGCTCTGGGGCCCTAAATGTCCAATCCTGGTGGAATTTGCCTGTCCCTGTGGGGCCTTTGTAGATGAGTAGAAGAGCTATGGCCATGGTGGCTCACCCTAAGGTGAGGCAAGAGTTTGTGTGCAGCTTACCTCCCTGGCTGCTGAGGGGCTCATTCTCCACTGGACTTGGAGGCTCTGCAGTGTCATGGACACCCAGCACTTCCCGTTTGCCTCAGTCAGGGCGAGGCCCCTCTGGGTGCCTGAGCCCAGAGGGAGCAGACAGGCAGACACTGGGTGGGTTGGTTTACACCCCTCCATCCTCTGCCAGGCTTTGCCTTGCTGGGCACTGCTGACCACAGAGGGGCCTTCTGCTGCCTGGACAGAAATGGGTCAAGTGTGGCATTCCTGAGGGAGGTGTGTGAGTTTATATCCACGTGGGCCAGAGCTCTGCCCTCACGTCTGCTCTTCTGCACTGGCTGTAACAACCACAGCAAATATGCACAAAACAACTACCATGGATAGACTTGTAATGTGCCATGCCAAAAGCTGTGTGGGTTGGTTTTATTTCTTCAGCATGTCCAGAGCTCTGTTAATGACTGTGGTCCTAAAGGTCTGGAGGAGCTGCCTTCATCAGCATTAAGTGCAAGATCCAATTTAGAATGACGTCATGCATTAACGTGCGCTCGACTTGCATCAGTGGGAAGGATTTTCCACTTTACATGTGCCCTGCCAGAAGCTTCTTGGAGGTGCATTTACCTAATGAAATTGATTTAGTGTCTGGCCTGTGTTGCCTGCTAATAAAATCTTTCATACAAAATCATGATAATAAGGTATTTTATGGCTTTCATTTGGGCTAATATATGCTGTTTGATTTGCTTTATGCCATATTTTTCTACGTATATGGAGAAAAGAAATAAAAATAAATTCTGTCCAATTGCCATATTAAAAATGAGCGACTTAGTGGAGCATGCTGCATTTGCCACTCAGGTTTAGCTATAGAGTTTTTGAGGAGAATCTTCTGATAAAACATTTCTGGCTTTTCTGGGAAAAAATTGAAACTAGATGTCAAGTAATTAACTTAATCTTATTAAATACAAAACAATTTTTTTTCTCTGAATTATAACCCCATCTAAGAAAGATAAGAAAGATTGCCATGTGCTGAACTTTGCTAACAGTAGACTTTGATCCCATGTGCTTTGCATTTATTTACACCAAAAATATAAATGGGAGATCTGGTTCTTCTCAGAGAATGCAAAACAAATTCTTACACTTCAGATGAATGACACTTTCACTGCTTCTTTGTATGTTTTTTCCTACAACTGATATTTTTAGTTTGGTGCAGAGAAGAAACTGTTTACTTCCCTTCCTAAGTAAACAGCAAGGGGCACAATTTTTATGATGGGGAGTGCAGAACGGTAAGTGAAGAGCCCAACTCCCACTAGTTTCATTATAGAATGGAATTGTCTGTCATGAAAAAAAATGTTTTTACTCTGCACTGCAAAATGCAGTATTGATTTTAAAGTCTCAAATAAATATCACCTGCACTTACAAGGAAATTATCTAATGAGAGTTCATTTTACATTAGATAGCATAATGAGTGAATAACTGTTCAGTAGTTGGGAGGAGATAATACACTTAAGCCTTAAAAATACCATGAAAAACTAGAAAGCTGTTGTACTGCAAACAGGATAAACCAGAATTTTGTATAGAAGTGAATTCATAGTCTGTTGAACACTGCAACCAGATTTTGCTTCCAGTTTTACTTCTTCCATCTCCCTGAATTAGGGAGGGAGCATAAATCTAAGCAGAAGCAGCATCTTCTTGCAGCCCACTCATCAGTGCTGCCTCACGCAGTCCTTGAAATGCAGGTACTGGCATCTACTCCTACAGTTTTAAGGATCTCTTTTCATTGTCTTGGTTTCACTGATTCTCTCTGTTCTCTTCTGCTTGCTCCATTCTGGGACTTCACCTTGAGTACTGCATCCAGTTCAAGGATTCCCCACAAAAGAAGGACCTGGACCTGCTGGAACAAATCCAGAGGAGGATCATGAAGATGATCAGAGGCTGGAGCATGTCTCCTGTGAAGACAAGCTGAGAAAATTGGTGTTGTTCGGCCTGGAGAACAGAAGGTTCTGGGGAGGCCTTGGAGCAGCCTTCCAGTACCTAAAGGGAGCCTACAGGAGAGCTGGAGAGACATTTTGCACAAGGGCATGCAGTGACAAGAGGGAATCACTTTAAATTGGCAGAGGAGAGGTTTAGATTATATATTAGGAAGAAATTCTTTACTCTTTATGAAGCAGTGAAGCACTGGAACAGAATGGCCACAGAAGGTGTGGATGCCCCATCCCTGGAAGTGTTCAAGGCCAGGTTGGATGGAGCTTTGAGCAACCAGTTCTAGTGGAAGTTGTCCCTGCCCACTACAGCAAGTTTGGAACCAGGTGATCTTTAAGGTCCCTTCCAAACCAAATCAAACCATTGTGTGACTCCATGATCTATGAAGCCTGTGAACCAGGAATATATCTGCTCCTTGTGCACCAAGGCCTTCCTCCTCCACTTCTTTCTCCTCCAGTTCCTTATGTTCAAAGCCTAGCTGAGCTGGTTTCCACACCTCCTGATGAACCTGTTGTTGAGTTTCTGCAGGGTGAGGGCAGACCTACTCTCTTGACCATTCAGATCAAGCCTAACATGGGTGTATCTGTGCCTTGATGGTTAACCCATCATTTGGTGGTGATGTATCGATGAAGAATTGTAAGATAATACAGTCAACAGGGAGGGAAAACTCCAACATGTAAGTGCTGATAAAACATAACTGGGCTAATAGTTGACTTTTCCTCCTTCCAGAGACACACTTGTGAATACACTCCAAGATGTGAAATCCGTTAATGTTACCTCTTTTATTTATTTGGTTTTATTAATCTCTCAGCCTACCTCCAGGTCTTTCTCTTTCTTGTTCAGAAGTGACTCTGTCACGTTAAGTAAATAGCAGCTTTCTTGACAAAGTGCAGAGCATTAGCTACTGCTAAGGCATGCTTTATTGAGTGCTGTTGATTTTTACAAATTAAGTTTACTTCTACTGCTCCTGACATTTAGTGGTAACTTAAATGTTTCATTAGTGAGGCAAAATTGAGGTTCAAGAAAGCAAACCTTACAATACAGTACTCCTTTCTACAAGTTTATTATCCGAGAGCTCCAATGGAGGGAAGCTACTTTATCAGATGCATTGAAGAAAAAACAGATGCAAGAAGTTAATTATGTTGCATTGCCTTTTCAAGTAGAATTTAACTTCAGATGTTTCAGTCAATGTTGTGAGTATTGAGCTGAGGCAGAGTCTGGGCAGCAAGGCAAGCTGACCAATGAGTACACTAAAAAAAACCAATAAGCTTGGTCTTAGCTTGGAGATCATTAAGGGAACTGAGAAATCGTTAAATCTAGAAATGGGACCTAATGGAAGTCAATGAGAGAACAACTATGGATAGTTAATGAGCAGCACTGCATTATGTTCTCATCTCTTCAGAAATAAAAAATGAGATACTTGAATTTCTCTTTGAACAACAGTAAATGTAGAATGTGAAAATAGCAGGGGGAAAAGTAATCCTTTGGGCCTTCCTCTCAATAAATGATTTCTGCAAGCCTTAATTAATTATTGGAGTAACTTGTGAAACAAGCTCATGTGAAACAAGCGTATGTAAAACTATGGCATCATAAAATGTCTGTTTAATAGTTAGCACTGAACCATATCTAGATTACATTCAAACTTTGAAAGTTCATTACCCAGAATTATTGAAAAATTACCAGCATAATTTCATTGGGAAGAACACAGGCTGAACTCTGCATGAGAAGAGCTCCGCTCCAGAAATCCTGGCAAGCAATCTTTGTTAGGAACATCATTGATGTAGCATGGTCATTAACCTTCAGGTAGTTTGTACATAGATAGGTGTGTTATTGCTGCACTTTTCAAATGGAAAAGCAGTATCAACAGATCCACAACAGGGAGGAATGCTGGAAAAGTGAGGTGAGTCTTCAGCTGACCTTAAGACAAAGGTGAGTTTTTCTTAGCATTCCTGAATTCCTGCCACTCAGCCCTGCATCAGGTGGGACTCCCCAAAAGGGTCCCTTATCTGAGCTTAGCTGTGTCAGCGAGTCAGAGCACAGTGGTCAGTCCTGCAGGTGTGTGCTAGCCCTGGTAGAAACTGAAATATGTACATATTTACTGGGTTATTAACGTTTATCAGTATCAGGCTTGTTGCCAACAGTTCAATAATTGCTTTATCAAGCTAGGAGTCTTTAAAAGAAAATAAAGCTTTTTAATAGCATCACTATATATATATTTTAGTGTTCTTAGATAGAAGTTTTACATTCCATTAGCACAAATAACTGTTTTAAATCTTCCCAATGCCTCTGTGAGGAAGTAAATTATTGCTAATTCCTGGTCAGATAACAGTTACCTTGCCTGTGATGTAAGTCCCCAAAAAATGTATTTGCTTTTTTCTTGCATGAGGGCCCAGACTGCCAGAGGAGGGTGTTTGGAAGGGGCTGCTGAAGGAAGAAATGCCGTTAGTACGGTTCCAGGAAGCAATAAGCACCTTCATGAAAATAACTCAAGTCCCCATCCTTAATCCCTGCCTATCCTTTTTTATCTGATGGACTCAGCGAGGGCTGGAAGATCACAGCGTGCCTGAAAACAAAAGGGAGTTAACAAGATGTGACCGGCCGATGGATAGAACAATAGGCGAAGCCCTCCACGCTGCCTAGAGCCAGGTGTGCTCCATGCCCAGGTCGCCATGTGGCTGGCGGTGACTCTGCTGTGCTGCTCGGCGCTGGCGGGGCTGCCCCGGGCGGGCGGCTCCTGCCCCTCGCAGTGCAGCTGCGCCTTCCACAGCCTCAGCGAGGGGACCAAGGCCAGGTACGCTCCGCGGGGCCGCCGCTCTCGCCGTGGGGTCGGGGGGTGTTTCTGCTCCTCTGGAAGGATGCTTGCAGGAGAAAATATTGTGTCAGGTCTTTGTGGCCATTATTTTTCCAGTTGCTCCCTGCTCTGGCTATATTTGCAGAGGATTAGCTTCTGAAAACACAGTAAGCTGATTTCAGAGAAAGCGTTTGGGCATCTCCTCTGTGAGAACAGAAGTGACATAATTATTGCTGGAGTAATGGCAAAAAGGGAATAAAATTTAAACAATACTTTATTTTTTTTACCTTTCTGCTGAAAATTCTGGTTCTGAAAGGTTTTGTTCTGCTCTGCTGGTTTGTTGCTGAAGTGTGACTAGATTTGATTCATGTCGTGGTACCAAACCCAACAATTTACTTTAAAAAAATCCTTCAGCTGGAGATTTTAGGTATAGCAATAGACTTTAGATAAGAATGAACTAAAAAATCAGACAGTAATAACAACAACAACAAAAAAAAGTTCGTTCTCAGACTGGAAACATTCCGTTAAAAAAGAAGACAAGTCCAGAAGGACATCCATCTTTGAATGCAAAGCCATTGTACATACATTTCTCTGGAGGACTGTTATAAAAGAGTCCTTCTGAAGGGTAAGCACAAAGTATCTGGCTTAAAGAAAATAGAGGCCATATTTTCATAAGGTGTGGTTCACAGCAGGTGAGGTTTTGTGACAGAGATACAGGATTTGTAAAATCCTTTGTAATAAACTTTTTCTAGACTGAAATATTTTTTCATTACTGAAATGAGATATTTTGGAACCCCATGAAATAGCTCTACTTTCTTATCTCTTTTATGGTGCTATAGATTTAATACTAGAAACTTTCCCAGTAAGAAGAAGTGTGGTAGAGACACAAGTAGCCTGCAATTGCTAAAAGGGAGTGCAACAGCATGAGAGCCAATTATTGTTCCATAAATGTCACAGTTCCTAGGGGAATTTCCTCTCAGTGACTGGAAAAAGCTGTTGTGCATTTTAGTAAGATACATAATGAAGCAAATATCCATTAGTCCCTTAAGGAGCATAATGCCACCTTTTTTTCTGCATTATGATTCGTATTTCTCACTAGAAGGAGATTATCCCATAGATTAAATGTTTAGTGCTCACTGACATAATTTAGGGACACTATGAGAAGCATTCTGCTTTACTGCCATGGTTCTTTCTGTTAGTAACATTTTGTGACATGACTACACGAAGAAAAATGTTTTATTGAAAGTGGATTTCTGGAGTTTTCTTATTTGATAGATTTTTATCTTCCTCAAAACCTCAACTTTAAGCAGAGGGTGGGCAGGATTTAATGCCACAATAAAAGTGTTGGGTGAGAGTAGTGTACTGTGTTTTGATTATAAATTAACAATTTAACTGTAGGCTCAAATAGCATTTAAATCTGGGAAGTCTGCCTGAGCAGTTCAGCAATGTTATATCTTTTTGTTGATAGCAGAGGAATATTTGCTTTCAGCCAAAACCAGTCTGGTTTTGACAGCTTTGTTATATTCTGTTTATAAAGGCAGTGTAATAGGAAAATGCTAATTGACTGATCACATTACATTTCTGGTGGTGTCCTGTTTAGCAAGTGGAGTGGAACACGCCCACCTAACCTCTTACCTTTTGCAGGTGGCTTGGTATTTTGTTAAGAACTTGCCTTCCCCTACTTGCTGATAGGCAAATTAAAATTCAGTCTGAGAGACCAGTTTTGTCTCCCTTCGTTTCTCATGGCTCTCTACAATCCCAAATCACAATTTTTGTTTGAAGGCTGCAAAAATGCAGCACACACTTTTCATGCTTTGACCTCTAGAGATTAGAAATGGGGAGGAATGATTAAAACACATAAATCTGCCTTGCTTCCAGTATAGCATTTTCCAAAGAGTTAATTTTCTGTGCTTTCACTCTCATGGCTATACGTGCCTGCGATGCAGTGACTGCTACCATCTTTACACACCTTCCATAGAAAAGCAGAGCTTACTCCAGACTATTTCTAAGGAGTTGTTAGCTAGCTTTCATATCCTCATTTCTTAAACCAGAGTTCCTGTGTTATATTTAATCTATATAACTTCTTGCCCTCCCACATGCCAATAAGGCTTCTTTTTGTACGGCTTTTGTAGTTCAATTTATGGATCCTTTTGTTTTAACTTGCACTAGAATCCTCTGTTGTGCATGAATGTTGTCGCTGCTGTCTGTCATAAGTACTCTAAAAAAACTGATAGCAAAACCCAACAGGAACACTAAATGGGCCAGATTTGGACTCACACCACTCCAGGAGAGGCACAACACTGTGATATCTGCATTCAAAGGGCACATATGAATTACTGCAAGTTGATGTATTTATGGTGATGATACACAGACCAACAGAAAGAAAGAAATGACAAGAAATCTTGTGAAAAAAGAAAGGCAGATAAAAATCTTGCATTATAATAAGGTTTCAAATATTTAAAAAGAAAAAGAAAATCACATCTTTGCTTGTCCTTGCCTTTCCCCACCAGGACAGTGCTGTGTAATGACCCAGAGATGACCCTCCCTCCTGTGAACATCCCTGTCGATACAACCAAGCTTCGGATAGAAAAGACAGCCATCCGCAGGGTGCCAGGAGAGGCTTTCCACCTGCTTCACAACCTGGAGTACCTCTGGATGCCCTATAACTCCCTGGCCAGCCTCAGTGGGATCACCTTCAAGGGCCTTCGTCGTCTGCAGGAGCTGAGGCTGGATGGGAACAACTTAATATCATTTCCCTGGGAAAGCCTGGCTGGCATGCCACAGCTGAGGCTTCTGGATTTACACAACAACGAACTCACCTCAATCCCTCCAGATGCTGCTCGTTATGTCAAGAATATCACATACCTGGATCTGTCTAGCAATAAGCTGATGACTCTTCCTCAGGCTCTCATTGCCACCTGGGCCAACCTCCAGGCTGTTCCCTACTTCCCCAATGATAACTCCAAGATCATCCTAGGTAAGAGAAGTGCTTGCCATTTTGCAGGGGGCACAAATGTCAGGAATTCCTCATCTTTTTGCAGCATTTTCACCCACTGTGGTTACCATAGCAAGTACACTGCTATTATATGCATACATAATACCCCAAATAATGTGTGTAAATTCATTTGCATATTAACAAACTCACCTCAGGCTCATCACACCCATCTTATTATGCCATAAATTTGATTACTTGCTTGGATCTTTGTAGCATAACATTGGTGACTCTTGCTCAAGGCTTTTTTAGTTATTGCCACTGCCATTTTGGATAGAAATACAAATATGTTTACAGCTCTTCATCATTTGTGTGCTCTTTTCTAATAGCACTGTGTTTGGAATTGACTCATTTTAAGCAGAACTAAATAAAAGGATGGATAATTTATTGTGCCTAAATTAAAGAGGAATAATGCCATGACTGAGCATAAAATCTGGGTCAGAGATGCCAATTTGTCTCTTCCCAGAGCCTTGTTTATCTGTTCACACAGAATTAAAGCCCAGTCTACCCAAACACACCGAGACAGTGCTGCTTTGAGGCTCCAGGAATACCCTTTTTGGTGGCAGCTCAAGGCTCCTCAGAGGTACAGCTTTGGGGCAATTGTCCATTTTTGTGTCAGGGTATCTCACAGCTGACCCTCAGTTGCAGCATGCCCAGGTGAGGTTTTGAGCACATTTCCTAGTTCAGGGGACTATTACATGGTCTTTTATTCATTGTTCACTGTTCAAATCCACGGCAGGCTGATGATGGCTCAGAGTTGCTGCCATCTCCACGTACGGCCTCTGCAGCCAGGGGTGTGAGTTCAGGCACCTGCTGGTAATCTCAGCAGAGGCACTGCAAGTTTCCTCTCACTCTGGCAAGTACCTGCTACTCTTTGTTCCCTTGATAAACTTAGGGAGGTAAAGTTTTTAAAACCAGATTGCAATGGAAAGAGACACAAGACTTTAAAGAGATACAAAATACCACCTACAAAGCTTTTAGTGTCCTTAGCAGATGTTGCTAAAGGTTTCAGTAGCATCAGGAGAGGAGCAGGTGTTTCATTATCCTGTTTTGCCAGATGCAGTGAAAAGTTCTTTAAGCCAGAACTGGCAGTTTGGGATTGCCCATTTCATTCATGGCAAGACTGCCTAGATCCTACTTTTCCCTTTTTATTTTTAGAGTCAAGTTACATGTAAAAATGTTATTTCATTCAATATGGATTAGGAGAATGATTTATCAAGAACAGATCATGCCTTGATGCACGTGGACAAACCGAGTAGTATCCAGCTGTGCGCAGGTTGATTGTGCCAGAATCCTAAAAAATTCATGTAGCCATATGAGTAAAATGCTAAAATTAATGCAGTAATGTACAGACATTCCAGCTCCTAGGTCCTATCCTGTGGACACCCATAGGAACCAGGTAGATAAAATGCATGTCCCTCACAGGAGCAGGTGGAGAAAACACAGCTGCAAGTGTCTGTTTCACTCTGCTCATGACTGTTTCTCATGGAGGCATAAAAAAATAATGAATAATAAAAAGAGCCAGCCCAATCCATTTTTTGTCTGCAGTGCATCCCTGAGCTGCTGCTTGCAGACTCCTCCAAGAAGAAGTAATTCCTCTGCTAAGTTGCTGGCTAATAGTCTGTGCCAAGGGTGCAGCTCTTCCATGAGGACTGCCCATGTGAGCCCACAGAGCTGTGCTGTGCAGGGCAGCAAAGGCCTCACGGGGCTTTGTGTGTGCTGCTGCTTCAGCTGGAGCTGGGGCACCTGCCAGGAACGTGGGATCAATTGTTACCTAGTGCATGAACTAGTAAAAACTGCTAGCAAAAATGTCATAAAACAACAAGGCCAAGCTGAATGTTCATTATTTACTTAGTCCCCTTCACTTTAACAAATTAATTTACAAGAACTGACCCCCTGTCAAAACCCATCACTTCCAAATCCTCTTCTAAGCCCAGGGAAGAAGATATGGAATGCAGTTAGAAGAATTTTTTCAGCAGCATCTTTAAAACAGTTTGAGGGAATATTAGTGCTCTTCCCTTTCAGGCAGGTGCCAGCCTCCAGGCACGTCCTTGGGCTGTGCAGGGAAAAGAGGAGGCACGCCCCCTTGGAGGGAGCAGAGCTCACTCCTGTGCAGGCAGGAGGCCTGGGAGCCATGCTCCTGGCTTAGGCTTCAAGTGTGTGCCTGGGTTGGGTGGCATTAACATCCCTAGTGCCAATTCTGCTGGCTAAAATCATTAGAGACCACAACCTGTCCACAGCACTGCTGGATGTGAACATTTGCAAGTAGGATGACACAGATTTAATCAGAATACAGCAACTTCTGTTCATGGATATGCATTGCTCTAGTTCCAAATTTGCTTTTGCAGTACTATCTTTACAGGTCTATTTTTAATAATGTACCATTTTTTCAGAATTGGAATTCAATAGGTGCAAAGTGGGAGAACAGAATAAAGAAGAGAAACATTCCAAGAGTCTGAAACAGGAATGTGTTTTTCAATAAATCTCTTTCTGTGTGTATAGCCTTAATATAGTTATGGTCTATCTATGTTTTTTATATACCATAACAGGCATACTCTTCAATTTAATCCTTAAAACAATTCTTTCAACTTATCCAGTATAAATTAGCATTTCAGGAAAAGCAACTGATTGCCAAAATAATGAAAATAACTTAGAATGACAGGGCTGGAAGAGAACTATGACAGGCAAGTAGGATCAGCTACAGCTATTGCAGGTGTGAAAAGTGGCATGACAATCTGGCTAATATTTTAAGAATGTCCAGGGAGAAGAATTTTCTGGCCTGTCTGAGACTTCATAGTCTCCTCACGCCAAAAGAATCCACAGCCCTTCTCCCATGAGTACTTGCTTTTTTTGTCCTGGAATGAAATGTATCTATAATAAATTCTTGTTTTGCTTCTTTATCTTCATGAATCACAATGTTTTCATGATATGAATAATCCTGCTTTGAACTTAAAAGAATATGATTTCAGATCCAGATTTGGAGATACTTCAGCAAGCCACATTTATTCCATTCTGGCAACTGTGGGAGCCATCAGGCTCAGCCAACAGCAGTGAGTGGGGGGACACACCCCCCACCCCACATACTCCTGCACAGGCAGTTCTTGTAGAGCAGACTGGGAGCCTATCACACTTTGTCCTGCTGAAAAATAGAAACAATAGTGGCAGAAACAAAAGGTGCTGTTGGAGTGACTTACTGCCCTGATTTCTTTTTGACAGGCTTGCAGGACAATCCTTGGGTGTGTGACTGCAGTCTGTACGAAATGGTCCATTTCCTAAATTTCCAGTCTCCTAACATAGCCTTCATTGAGCCCAGGCTGAAATGCTTCACGCCCCGGAGCCTTGCAGGAGTCTTCTTCAGCCAGGTGGAGCTGAGGAAGTGCCAGAGCCCCGTGGTGCACACATCTGTAGCCAAGGTGAAGACCATCCTGGGCAGCACGGTGCTGCTGCGGTGTGGCACCACGGGCGTGCCCATCCCTGAGCTCAGCTGGAGGAGAGCTGATGGGGCTCAGCTGAACGGCACAGGTGGGTTTGGTTTAAGCTTTTCTGCACACGTGGAATGAGTGAGGCAGACCTCTACTAGGTGCAATCCACTCTTGCATTGTGATTTTCTATAGACTATAAAATTACTTACACGTTGATCTAAGTATTATCAGATAAATGTGTGTTATCATGTGTAGGAAGTTGGTTTTGCTTTGTTTCATAGCAATTGTGGTGGCGAGACAAGTCAAGGGATTTCCTGCAAATCTGTTGGAGCTAAAGAAATTAAATATTTCCAACTGCAGCAATAAGCTGTTTTCAGTTAGTTAGTTATTCAGTCACTGAAAAGGCTTCCCACTGAATTATTCTATTATTCTATATTCTATTCATCTGTTCTATTGCTAATCCATTAGCAAACATCTCTGGCAGAGAGATGTCTGATGTGAATTCAACTGGGATTCAGATCTGCTGTAGAAGAAAGAAAAGGTTGCAAACATACAGCATTACTGATGTATTAAAAGACAAAAAAACCACTAAAATGCTGAAGGATACAACACTTCGGTGGGAATTACCCCAAGGAATCATTCCCTCTGAGAGATTGACAAATGCTCCTGGGAAGAAAGGTCTGTGGAAGAAACCCTGACCACCTGGTCTGAGCACCTCTTCTGTGCTCATCCCTCTCCTGGGGGCAGCCTTCAAACAGACACTGGTTTTGTGACTGATCGTGATTTCATTTCCATTCACAAGAATGTTTGGAGCTGTAATTGCAACACTGGTCCTTTAATTTGTGGGGAATTTAGGGAAGAAACCTTTGCTCTGCTGAAGACAGTTCTCCTTAGCTTTCAGTTGGCTTCTTGCCTCCAACTTGCCCTGATTACTCCTGTATCCTAGCCCTGCCCTGACTTACAGAGGATCTAAACCCAGCAGATAAATTGCTAAGTATTGGGTCTGATCTTCAAAGGGTTACAGGGCTCCTTGGTGCACAGAACAGGGAAGAGAGCAATTTTCTTTCACAGCAGTAGAAACATTTGTAATAAGTATCATTTTCTGGGATCTGCACAAGTCATTGCTCTGTTGTGCACGATGTAGTAGAGCTGCTCCTCATAATGATAATGTGTACCCATCATGCTGCAAACATCCCTCCTACACTTGAAAGAGAGCTACCGCAAAAAATAAAACAGGATGATTTCCTGAAAGCCTATGTTGAGTTTACTTTGAGCTACAACTGAGAATGATGTATTTTGTGCCTATTAAATCAGATGCTAGCACCTTTCAATAAAAAGTTGGCTGGAAGGATAGGTTACTTCTCAGCAATGGCAGCTTCTGTGCCAATGCTATAATGTGACTATTTGAAATGCTGGTGTTCTGAGCAGAAGGGAGTAAGAAACAGACCACAGTCTGTATGTACAGGTAATTGCCATACATAGATGCATAGCTTTATGTTCTTTAAAATACTCATTCAGTAAATAATCAAACTGAAAAAGTAACTTCTGTTACCTTGTATTTTGCTGCCATTGGAAGGGGCCCTGGTTGCCAAGGCTGGATTCTGACCCCAAGTGGGCTTGGGAGAAGTTTGCATCCTCTTACCTTTGCCTTTCAGACATCTTCTCCCTGGTTTACCTTCCAGCAGGAAAGGGTTCAGACAGCACATTCCTAAGGAGGCTAGTTAAATAATGAAGAGGGTGCTTTACCCTTCCACAGGATCCCAACTCTTTTTTTTTTTCTCTGTACCATTAGAAAAAGGCAAAAAAAGCTAGTTTTAGCCTGCAAGTAAATCACGTGAGCAAATCAACACTCAGCTATGTACATATTGTTTGGTGGTGATTACACCTGTGTAAGGATAAACACCTGCAATAATTAAGCAGTAGAAGGGATATTATCTTTGAACTATTTTTCCATATACTCTAGGCTAGTCCTTGTGTGTTTACTTCAATAAAATCTCCACTGTTCGTATTTTCTTTGCCTCCATGATCTGCATCTAATGCTCAAATAGATCATGTTGCTGCCTGCTCCTTCTACTCTTTTAAGTATTGTATCTACATAAGAATTTTCAAGCTTTTGTTTTTAATGGAAGAACCTTTCCTGTTATGTTTTCAAGCTGTACATCAATTTGAAGGAAATAGCATCAAATTTTTCACGTATATTCATTTTGAAGCAGTTTAAATGCTGACATAATCTAATTATAGTACTTTTCTTGGATTTATTTTGATTTTGTCATGTTCTTGGTGGCAAGCAGAAATGATGATTCTTTATCATATACTTTATCGAGTAGATATTTGGTGATGGAGTCTTAATATTTTACAAACATGGAATTAATTCCATTTATTACTGCCTGTTTATTTAACATTTTTCCTGCCTTGCAGTTCACCAAGAGATTTCCAGTGATGGGATGAGCTGGTCTATCCTGGGCCTGCCTGTAGTCTCTTACCTTGACTCTGGAGAGTACATCTGTAAAGCAAAGAATTTCCTGGGGGCAACAGAGGCGTTCATCTCGCTCATCATCACAGACTCAGAAAGCACGGATGACCCTAACTCTAATGCCAAAGGCACGTGGAATGGCAAGGCCAGCGGGATGGAGGCAGCTGCCTACAATGACAAACTGGTGGCAAGGTACATTATCACCACCTCCACTGTGCCCACCCTGGGGGCCGGGGCAGGCACCGGAGACAGCCTCCTCCTCCCAGACACGGCACAAAACAGCAACCCCCAGAACCTGCTGGTGAGCCCCACCACGGGCCAGCAGGAGCCAGAGAGGATGGTGAGGTCTGTCAGGGTCATAGGGGACACCGACCAGAGCATCACCCTGGCTTGGAAGGCGCCTATGGCAAAGAACACCACAGTGTTCAGCGTCCTTTATGCAGTCTTTGGGGAGAGGGACATGCGGCGGATCAACGTGGAGCCAGGGAAGACCAAGGTCACTCTTTACGGGCTGCTGCCAAAGACCAAATACATCGTGTGTGTCTGTGTGAAAGGGCTGATCCCCAGGAAGGAGCAGTGCATCATATTTTCCACAGATGAAGTTGTCAGTGCAGGAGGGACGCAGAAGCTCATCAATGTGGTTGTCATCAGCGTGGCCTGTGTCATTGCTGTTCCTCTGACACTGGTGGTCTGCTGTGGAGCACTGAAACGGCGCTGCAAAAAATGCTTTGTGCGAAAACCCAAGGACGCCCAGGAATCCTACGTCACCTTTGAAAGCCTGTCCCCCGGGGCCAAGGCGAAAGGCGTGGAAGGAGAATACTTGACCAGGCACACCCCCGATGAGTCCAACAGGCTGCTGTCTGCCCGCTCCAGCGTGGACTCGGAAGCCATTCCAAAGATAGAGGGACAGCCTAATGAATACTTCTGCTGACAGTACCTAGGCTGGCTGTCAGCTTGCCCAGTGGGAAGTGTGTGGCTGTATCTGTGACTCTGCTCCAGCACTGCAGGCCATCCTGTCCATGCTTCTGTCTCTAACATGAAGAGGATGCAAGAGGATAGACGGTGCCCAAGCTTTACAGAAACATGTTGCTCACACCACTTGGGGTTGGCTGCTTTGTACCCAGTCAAAAGCTTCTGTGATAGTGGCCTCGTTCTCCTGGACCTTTTTTTTTTTTTCCTGTCAAATGAAATGTGCACACTAAGTGTGAGGACATTAACCAACATTTCTGAGTGTGCTCTGCTTGGTGTTGTTTAGGACCTGCTCTGCAATATGCTATGTATTTTATTTTCAGCTCTTTTGATGTTCTTTTCGTTGACAAGTCAGGGGAGTGTTTAGTAATTTTAATAAAAATACTTATGAAGGTGAAGATTGAGAGTCTCACCTTTTATATCCCCCATGTTTGCATGAAACATGCAGCTTGATGCTTAATACATCAATACTAAATACAGATGTACAGCAACCTTTTCTAATATGTCCAACATAATCACAACTCTATGCTCTGAATTCAGAGAAACGTGCACAGGAGATAGAAATGAAGAGACAAAACTCAATCCATATGGAACAACAGCAAAGGTCTTTCAGTATCAGTTCTAGCTGGCATTTTGTAACTGTATTGTAATTAGCAGAGTATGTTTTATACCAGCTGTGCTAGATAATCATACAATAGCCTACTTTGCATGTTGTGTGTGGTGGTGTAACGCTTTGTAATCATACTGGAAAACCTTCATTAGACAGTTTTGCAAGAATTTCCCAAACCAGCCCTGTCACTGCTGCCTGTGCTCCTGACAAAACTGATGGTGAAGGCCCACATGATCAGCCAGGCACTTGTGAGTTGCTCATGAAGAGAAGCTGCTCTGTGCAGAGCAGGAGAAAGTGATGTGGTGTCAAGACCACTGGCCATGCACATATCAGCCATTCCTGACTATGGTCTCAGGGGTGGCAGAGACTCAGTGCAGTCTTTTTGTGTTTCAAACATTTTACAAATTCAAGGACCCTGAAAAAAAACCTGTCTAATATTAATATAAATGTACTTCCATAGTCAGGGTGAACTGATCAGTCATTTAAGTTCTGCAGCTTCACTGGAATTTGAATCTGAGTGCTTATCACAAAGTAATTCCCAGATATATAATTTTCCACTCAAGTCCCTCATGTAGTAATACTGTATATAACATTTTTCTCTTTGTAATAAATATTATTAATGAAGAAAATTATATATGTTCTGCCAAATGTTGAATGGGAAAGATCCAGCCAAGCTGAAATGCTAACAGATAAAACTTGCTGAATTGTTCTGAAATGTGTTTGTAAAATTATTGGAAGGACTTCCACTCACGTTCTGGGCATCTATGTACAGTGTGGCTTAACAAAATTCACTGGTTGGAATGGAGGCCTGTATGGATTTTGCAAGTCCTCGTTGTACAGAAGGGTTTCACTTATGTCAGATTACTTGGCCTGATGGAAAAAGCAAGTCATTTGATCTCAACATAAATACCAGCAACAGGGGTATCACAAGAGTTTCTGATAGGACTCCCTGTATTCCTTGCATTAATGATAAGGAACTTCTCTTGGGGGAATTTGTCAATCCCTGTATAAAGTAATTCGTGCTACTTCTATCACTGGACTGTGTAGATTTTTAGGTTTACAAATAAAGTTTTGTAAAATTATATATTTTGATGCAACAAATCAACTGATGAAAGATGGTACATAATAGATCTATTCCTTATTTATGAAGTTTAATGAAAGTTTTAAAGTTTTGTCCCATCCTGATTATTAGAGTCAGGAAAAAACTGTCTTTCCAGTAGCAGTTTTTGTGCTGAGTTGCAAGGATTGCTGTATGTAAGCCTGGGTCCTGCCCACATATGCAGCAGGAGCACTGGGCTGTGCAGAACTCTCCCTACCATGGCCCTGGATGGGTAAGCTCCTGAAGAACCAACACTGTCCTGAAGTTTTCCTGTGGTGAACAGAGTGCATCTAGTGCCCAAGGACTTTCCTGTAAGTCAGGTCTGCAGGAGCTGACTGGGAAGCAGAAGTATTCACTTTTCAGCTGACTGGAGACATGAGCTGGGCCATTTGCTGCACCCAGCGCCGATAAGGAGCAGCTCTCACCTGCTGCGAGCCTGGTCTGTGAGCTGGCTGTGGAGAAGGCACCAGCTGGGCCAGCACTGGCACTCTTTGCTTGTGCTCCATCGAGGGATCATCCTGGGACGTTCACTGTGGATGTGTTCAATTTTACAGACTCTACTGGATATTTTTTGTACTTTGAATAAATAGTGATCCCAAATAGAATAAATGTGACTTCTCTCATTCCTGTGCCCACTCTCACTGTCTCATAGCTGAGGCATCATATCAGCCATTCCTGTCAGCCATTCAAGACAAGCCTTTCTCTACTGCACTGGTGGTTCATACACATCAGGCAATAGGTACAAACTTGCAGAAGCTCTGTCTTGTCTGGCACTGGTCAGAGGAGAAACCCTGTACTTGCTAAATTATGAGCAAAATTTCAAACCATTAGGGAAGCTGATGTGACTTCAAGGCTCTGGGTCAGATTTTCAGCAGTATCAGACATGTAAAGATAAATACCTCACTGGATTTTATGTTTTGTTGTCATGGAAGGGCTGTTAGGCACCTAGTTTCAGCATGGTAAGGAGGAAACCATTTCTTTCTTGATTGAAGTAAATTCTCAAGATGTGTTGTAAGAACTAAAGCAAACATCTGCTACTGCACTCCCTTTTAACAAGCTTGGACAGGATATTACTGTGCCCACTAAACCACATTACGTCTACTCATTTTTTAAACACTTCGATACATGCGCTGTCTGACACACCTAACTGTAGCCTTCAATGCTTATGTCCTGCCCAGCAGTGATTTCTAACACTGAAAGCCGTGGCAGAGGGACTAATTGCAAAGCATCAGCCCAGACTTGATTTCTTACAGGAAGAAATACCATTTCAAGATGGAGTTTGACACCCTGGCCATAGCTGGCAGCACACAGTGGGTGATCTCCTGGCATTTGCTTTGGCAATCAGCGCAGCCTCTTAAACTCCACTTCTCATAGACCAGCAGACACTGTCTCTGTGGAGATTTATTTTGACAGCTTGAGTTTCAGACAGCTTGTTCTGCATTTTGGCTTTAGCCAGGATGCCACATGATGTTAAAGAGCAGCTGAACTGAGTGGACATCTGCTGTCACAATAGTGACCATTACATTTACAAGCAGCATAAACTGGGCTGAATTAAAAAGGCAGCAAAATCCCAGTCCAGTATAATGACTGTGGCTAGCACTGGGAGATTTATTTCCCTTTCTTCCCCCTCTCCCCTTTCTCCTCCCCCTTCTCTCTACCCTAATTCATCCAACTTTGATAAGTGATTCACCACTGGACTCTCAGGTTAATACTGAGCCTTCTGAGTACACGTGGGGTTTGGATATGTTTAGATAAATGGCCTCTCAAGCAGGAAATAAGTAACAGCCTGAAAACAGCCAGAGCATTGGCCCAAGGTACTGACTAACACCACTCTTTGAAAGGCCATTTTCCACCCTAGAAGATAGGTGGGACTGGCAGGAATTCTCATGTGGGAAAAGGAAAACAACTGCAATTTCTTTTCATTGTTTTTCTTCTGTTAAGTAATTAATTTATTTAAAATAAAGTATTTCTAACAGAGAACCCTGGACATCATTTTGCTTCCTGTATCCCAGGACACTGGGCATTGTGCACCCGTTCTGTGCCTGAAGATGTACATGGAGGAAAACTCCAGTAGTTTATAACGCTGTAAATAAATAACACTTCATTTTCAGGAAAGATTTTTTGAAGACATGACTTAGCTGCCACATACTTTAAGACCCTCCCAAGGGGCCATGGGGGAGGGGTGGGAAGGTGGCAAAGAAGGGCCCTTCCTTTCAAGCAGAGGAGGTTTTGGGCCTTAAGAGTGGTGAATCCCTCTGGCTGTCCCTCCTGGTGCCATTGGCACAGCCAAAGCATCCCAACCCAGAGGCTTCCTGGTGCTATGTGTGCAGTTTTCTGTCCCACCTGCCTTGAATCCCAGGCACTGATGGCTGTTTCCATCCCCTGTGGCTCCCACCTGTCCAGCCTGACACCAATGATCTGGGGGGGCTTCAGCCACTGATCCCATCACAGGGAGGTGTCCCAGCCCCTCTAAAACTAAACATACCAAGGCACTGATTTTCTTCTGCCTCTGCTGAAAGCTTTCTGTTCCCAGGCCCTGCAGCTCACACATGGGCAAACTCCAGGATTTGCTGCTGACACCCAGGAGTTTTCTAACTAACTACATCATAAATAGATTTTTATTTATTATTATTATTGTAAAGTGTAAAAACATAAAATTATTATTATTAAAAATATAATTGCTTTATTAGGGAATATTTTCATGGCAGACCACAGAAAGAGACCAAAGGCACTGGTGGCATTTGCTGGGTGGGAGTGGGGGTCCCTGAGCTTCAGTGGCTGATGGATGATGGGGAAGGACACATGGCAGCTGCCACTGTTTCTCCTGCAACATCCTCAGTTTAGCCAGCCAGCCCTGCTGACAGGTGTCCCCTCTATTGCTTTGGTTGCATGGAAACTGCACAAGGAGTGTGTGCCTCAGGTGACAGGGCTGTAGTGGTGCCACCCCACTGCAACAGCAGCAGCTTCACCAAGAAACTCCTCAGCAGCCACCACGCCCCAGTGGGGGATTTACAGCTGCTGCATCTGCTGTGCTACAGACCAGCAGCCTTTCCCCTTCACTCCCGGCTCACTGGCATGTTTGAATACAGGGCAGTTGTTGAAAAATCAAATACTGCACCATGGACAAAAAGGGAATATTTCAGCTAAAAAAACCCAAACCATAAAAATCCCATATGCTTGTGGTTAGATGTGAGGCACTGCCAGCAATAGCATCATCACAGGACCACTCCTTGTGGCCTGCTCCCTGTACATGAGGGACAGAAACAGCACAGTATCAGTGCCCAGAAGTTTCCCCACCAGTTCATTTTGCTGATCTGCCATGAAATAAAAGCTCCTGTTGATTCAAACACTGCAGAATCAAGCCTGTGTCTTTTGTAGGCTGAAAGCAGCACAACCTTGAGAGCCACATATAGTTCTAAGCTGCCACACTTTAAATATTTTTCTATCCTGTCCCATAGGTTAGAGGTTAAGCGGGTTCAGGCTAATCTTGCTTTGTGACCCAGCGTCACACACACGGGCAGTGAGGTGCAGCCCTTTTCCCAGGCGTGCTCCCGAGCAGGCTGTAGTGAAGCCCATCCACACTAGATGGCCCCAGGAGAACGCAGAACTCCTTGGAAAGCATCACCGAAACCTGTTATTTTGGATTAAAAGAGATCAATAAATATGGTTACTCAAAATCCCTTCTCAGAACGGCTTAGTTTTTCAAGATGACTGAAAGG
The DNA here is from genome assembly GCA_013399835.1 of Leptocoma aspasia. Lineage (NCBI taxonomy): Eukaryota > Metazoa > Chordata > Aves > Passeriformes > Nectariniidae > Leptocoma > Leptocoma aspasia. Next base: position 4,271,749 of record VXAX01003556.1, read on the forward strand.
CAGTCAGCACATGTCTTATGAGGGAAGCCAGAGAATAGCACTGAAATTTTGTATTTATACAAAAGAGACTGATTTCCAAGAGACTCTTGTCAGAGAAACCCATGGACTGGCCACAGCTATGTTGCTATTTTCACAACCAACACGTAAGAACTGAGCTACTGTGGGGGGAGGAGTCGTTTCAGAGGAAGAAGGTGCCATGCTTATGCTTCCATGCTGTAACATCCTAGCTTGGGGAGCAGGTTTCGCGCTCACCATGGGCAGAACACACCCTGCACAGCGCTGTGGGCAGGGCTTGGGGGAGGATGGACTGTGCAATGGGGCACTATGCAAAATTACAGCTGTGAAGTCTGGCCCTTACTGTGGCTTTCTGCCTGGATAAAAGCCATTAAAATATAGGAGATAGAGACAGACCCCTTGAAACTAAAAAAAACCAAAAAATTTGGTCTGGTTAATTACTTGCAAGGGCTTGGCAAAAGAAGTGGTTTTGGCTCCATCTTCATATTCCCAACCAAATAAATATGTCTGTCAGAATCCCCTCAGCTGGAGGAGGAATGCCAAAAGTGGCCCTGGGGGTGGTTTTTAGCACTTGGACACAGACTGAGAACCACACTACATGTCTTCCTTAGGGTTGGGTCCCCAGCAGGATTTATTTCTGCGTCAAGGAAGATTACAGCTAATAGGATTTGCTTCTTGGAGGCTGTTGGCGTGTTTGGTGCAAACCCCTGCACAGTGCTTTCTTAAAGGAGAATATGGACCCTGTCTGTCATATTTTTCTTCTTCTTCTGGCCCTCCACAAGATAAACCCATCTGTTTCATCTTGCATCACAGGATGCTCTTGTTCTCAGGACAGCTTTGGAAGGTAAGAACACTGTTACCCCTGTTGTAGCACCAGTGAAGTGGCTCAGACAGCCCCAGTAGGAACTTGCCGATGATGTGAGCACCAAAACCAAGCAGATTGATGCATGGAGTGCCATCTCTAATACTTGAATTTTGCTGTCGTGAGCATAGAATGAGATTTCTTTTATTTCCCCGAGATATGTAGTTACATACATAGCCATTTGTATGACTTAATTGCATTCTTTATGGCAAAATTAGTGTAAACCCCAGGGATGAATGGATGGATGGCTTATGCATGCCCTATATACAATACCTTAGAATTATTCAAGTGCTTGTAGACGTGCATAGGGAACTGGTTTATTGGCCTCAAATGTGGTGTGTGACCTGGAAAATTTTCTGGTTTCCTCCCTAGGAGTTTGCTCTGCATGTCTGCACTGCTGAGGCAGATCCCTGCAAACATCCCTCAGGACATCCGGAAAATTAGAATAGAAAATTCTCACCTAACAGAATTACCTCGTGGGTCTTTTGAGAACGTTAGTGCCTTGGAGTATCTGTGGCTCAATTTTAACAACATCACAGTGATGCACATCAAGAGCCTGGAGTATCTGCCAGCTCTGAAGGAGCTGCGCTTGCAGGGGAACAAATTAAGTTCGGTGCCATGGACAGCATTTCAAGACACCCCGACTCTGAAAATCCTGGATCTGAAGCACAACCGGCTGGATGTCCTTCCAGAACACGCACTCCGCTATCTGCCCAACCTGACCTATTTAGATCTATCCTCAAATCAGCTTACCATCATATCCAGGGATGTCTTCTACAACTGGCCCGTGTACCAGAGAAGCCAGAGGACGGAGGGGCCGCTAGAAGCGATTTCCAATGCTGTCCTGGCCCTCCATGACAACCCCTGGATTTGCGACTGTCGCCTGCGGGGATTTGTCCAGTTTATCAAGTCTGTGGGCCCACCTATTATCCTCATGAATTCCTATTTAACTTGCTCAGGCCCAAAATTCAGGACAGGGAAGTTTTTTCATGAAGTGGAGCTTAACAGCTGCACGAAGCCGCTGACCTCAGCCCTTGACACCAACCTGACAGTCCCAGCAGGGTTAAACATCACCCTGACCTGCTTTGTGCAAGCCAGCCCTTCCCCGGCTGTCTGGTGGACCTATGCACTCAAACTTTTAAGGGCATTTAATGGTAAGCAAAGCTTTTTCTTCTTCTTCCTTTTTTTTTCCATTAAAAATTTATGCTGTACTATTCTAATAGGTCTGCAGGCCATCACAGTCACCACAGCAACCCAGCCCCTTTAGAGTACCACAGTTATTGTGGTGGCAGTAATCCAAATGATCCCAATCATCCTGTGCATCTAAGCACATCTGACCAGCATAAGAAGAGCTGCTTCATGCAGGATATCAGTCAATGATGAAAGGAGCATGGCCTCATTTTTATACAATTATCTTACTTGTGGATTTTAAGAAGCAGCTCTTTCCTCACTATACATGATTGTAGGAGCTACTAATCTTATATTAGTTGTACATATTTAATAAAAATGTAGTTATCTAAACATGCAAGTATATTTACTATATATTATACACTATATACTTTACTATGCCATATACTACATATATATATATACATATATAGATGTGCATATTTGTATAATTATATGTGCATGTAGATGTGCTTGGGTGAACCCACACCCATATACACAGACTCGTATGTTCCTACATTATTGTCATGTATTCCCTTAAGAAATACTACACAAACCACAAAACTGTGCAGCCCTGTTTCCTGTCTGTGTCCATTCATGTTCTGAATGAACTGAAACGGAGGTAGTTGTTTTCCTGAAGTCTCGCTTACTTATATTCTTTAGCAAAGGTGTTGTAATATGAGACCTTTTCCTCTTCCTCCCAACCTGTCCTCCTTCACGTTTATTTTTACTAAGAGCCTTCAATAGGACAAGTTGCTATTTTCATCAGGTAAGGTAAGACACACAGCCAGCCAGCACACAAGTTCTGTGTCCCTAATAAGCCAGATAACTAAATAGGATAGCATTAGCCCTTAATCCTGGGCTGATATTTGCTTCAATTGCAGCGCTGTAGCAGCACTTGAGTGTCTTTCCACAAGCACATGCTGATTAATTCCACACAGTTTATTCTCAGCCACACACCTCTGTTTGGGGAGATGACAGGGTTTCACACTGTTCTTAAAGCTGCATTTCACTTCCAGCCAAACACTTTCTAGCTTCATACACCTATTTTGGTCTGAGCCTCTTGAGACTGACATTTTTAATCCTAACAGAGGATGTGTCCAAAATGTAGGTGTGCCTCCTCAGTGCCACTCCTGGTTTGCCCTGACCTGAGAATGCTGATGGCAGATGGGCAGCTCGGCCTCTGCCCACAGCAGCTTCTCCAGCTGCTTGTGCTGGGGCAGGGGTTGGACACACCCCATGTCTCCCCTGCCTGGGTGTCCCAAAGCGTTTATTGCCTTTCAGACAGCACTTCGCTGTCAGCTCTGTGGGGTTTGGCACATTCCTGTGCCCCTCTTCCTTTCCCCCTGGGCAGGGCGGGTCCTGAGTGGGCCCCGTCCCACGCCGGCCTTGGGGCTGCCCAAGGGCACGGTGGCTCCCCGCTGACCCGCTCGCCTCTGCCCGCAGTGTCCACGGAGCCCGTCACCGAGGACACCGTCCGCTCGGAGCTGCTGATCCCGGCGGCACGGCCCGCAGACGCCGGCAACTACACCTGCACGGCCGCAAACTTCTTGGGCAACACCTCGGTGGCCATCAACCTCCGCGTGGTGGCCCCGTGGGCGTCCACCACGCNGGGCCCGGCGCAGGCCGCGGGCAGCAAGGAGAGCACGCTGGACAGCCTGCCCGCCGGCAGCGAGGACGGGCTCTGCCGCTCCGACGGCGGCACACGGCGGTCTCCGGACCGCCAGGAGCCCGGCAAGGCCCGGCCGCCCCACAGGAACAGCGCCGACCTCTACTAGCCCGGCCCTGGCCGCGC